>OMOW01107010.1:0-15477 GCA_900312555.1 Lamprogrammus exutus
GTGTGTGTGTGTGTGTGTGTGTGTGTGTGTAAATTCACGCTTTTTGGAGACACTGGCACTGGACCCAGAGATCACTGGAATGGCATTAATACATTTCTAACTCTCTTTCCTCAAGTTAGGTTATTCATTGTTTTTCAAGCTAGACAAAGAGGGCTTGGACAAAGCTTTCATGACTGCAGAAATCACTGTGCATCGTATAATATGCAGCTAGCCAAATGCAGCATGGAGTCTAAAAGACCATAGAATTTAACATTACGTTGGCATCCAGGATTAATAGCCTACATTTCTGGTATCGTTTAGATCGCCACGTCATTATAGGCCTGCATTTGCTGGCCTATATGTGTTCTAGTGATTCAGCGCTGTCCACCAGCACTCTACGCGATTCTGCCGCCTCCACTGTGTCTCCCCTCTGCGTTGTGATGGCCGTAGGGTCAGCAGCTCGCCTAAGTAATGTCCTGAGAGACGCTTAAGACTTTTTTTTGCTTCTAGTTTCAGACCAAACCACTTTTTTTATACCTCAGCACATGTGTGTTTTTCCCGACCTACTGCATTTAACACAGGTGTATAAAAACATGCCCTCTGTTAATTGTCATAATATCTCTCCTGGCACTCAAATATTTTTTCTCAATTCAACTTCAGACAGAAGAGATTCTATTTCCAGGAAACTAAGTTTTTCTTCATCTTGTCGTCTGTGTGGCGTTCATCCATCCCCTGAAACTTCTTAATTTCAAATCGATACTTTGCACACATCTCTAAAATGCGTTGCCTTTTATTGGGCGTTTCCATATGCTACTCACCAATTGATTGGAGCGCGCACTCAGTTTAAGATCAGGTGGGGTTCATCAACAAATCTGCCAGGGCACAATCAAATTGGGTCTCGTACAAGAAAACATACTGATTTTGTTCGGATGCCTCCTTGTGCGCAAAAATGTAAAAACAAATATGCAAATATGGATGAATGAGGGCCAATGTCTGTGTGTCTCATCAGGTGAAGTCAAGACTCTGATGATTCAGCTGCTGAGAGGTGTCCGCCATCTCCATGACAACTGGATTCTCCACCGTGACCTGAAGACATCCAATCTGCTGCTCAGCCACAAGGGTATTCTCAAGGTAGGCTAAGACTTTGATTCCTCTGGTGACATCCAGGGATCCACAGGGGCCTTGAGGAGCTCTCACGTGGTCCAAAGCAAAATATGGAATAATTAAAAGAAGCACTATGTAATATTTGGCTCTCCCTAGCATTGTGTATTTATCACTTGTTGACATTTATGTTACTGTCTCAAAACTACTACACCCAACCCTAAAACCTACTGCAAGTATTAGGAAATATAGCACAATTACTGACAACTGTGCTTTCATAACCGTAAAATCAAACGCTTCAGTTAAAAGAAGTAAAGTAATAGGCACAACTTGTGTTACTTACCAGTCAAGTAAAAAGGGCAGATTCACTCTCTGTTTTGTGTTCCATAAGATCGCAGAGCTTGTTCCAAGTTCACTGTAGTTTTAGTCTGTGTCTGTTGACATTCCGTCTTTCTCTTTTTCTTTTCGTCCTCAAAAGTTTTTTTTCCTGCTCGTTCCACCGTCTCTCACCTGCTATTAGTCGATTTAGTACAGGCATAGATATCCTGCAGCCTCCAAGAACTCTTAAACATTAGACTGATTTCAAATCCAAAATCATACCAGCAGAGATCTCTGGATCACTGAGGCAAATATGGATTCCACTCCCAGGGAGGAGGAAACAAACCGGGGTAAGCATGCCAGGCTCCTGGCCAGGCTAAAGGCTTGCCCACATAAACCTGCATTCCCATGTGTCTTCCTTGCAAACACAACATTCCTTACAAATAAAATGGATGAGCTGTCGGCTCAATGAGGAATACTAAGGACTGCTGCATTATGATTGTTACAGAGACGGGGTTGAACCACAACACACAGGATTCTGCTATTGAGCTAGCAGTCCTGCAGGGTATTCTCGGTATGTGGCTTAACAAATACAAGATCAAGTGAGTTATACTGGATCTCGTAATTGGCCAACACCCAGCCGGATATTCTGGTTCTTCAACCGCATGTGAGAACTTGATTAGAAAAGCTGGATTCAATTATCCAGGATAATTGCGCGCTCCTGTGTTCATTGAGAAGGGTGTATATACTGTATTTTGATAGTCGAAAACATGATCAGTAAGTGTCTGATTGGCTTGGAAAATGAGAGGACACCCCAGTTCTTCACCCCAGCAGAGGAAGAGATCCTCATGGAGGACATGAAGAATTTAAAAGCTTTATATGCACTAAAAGCAATACTGAAAAAGCAGTGAAAATGAAAAAAAAGGTTGGCAAAAGGTGGCAGGCAAATTAAATGCATAAGTAGCCTATTTAATTGTTCACAGTCTATTGTTGTCTACAGTAGCCTCTTAGTACTTTTGCATTTAAATTGGGTTTAAATAATGTCTTATCCTTTTGGTCGTCACTATACCCCATGTCAGCGCAAATAGTACCACACACAGGTTTAAGTTAAATACAAAAATAATCTACAAAACTATGTGTTACTTACCCTACCATTAATTTCAATATTAGTAAATGGCTACGCAGAGCAATTTGTTGACTTTTTGTTTTCTTATTATTCTTATTATTTATTTTTGTAAAGCAACTAGGAAGAAAGCAGAAATAAATAAAAAAAAACTCCTTTCCGACTTAGGTGATACCTCTCTACAGAACAGTATCGGTAGCCAATGGGAGCTTTGCGATTACGTCATAACCTCTGAATTTTAAATGCCCTTATTATTATAGTACCAATGTCAATTTGTTGTTCTCTTATAAACAGAGCGGTCATGACTGAAGTTTGGCGGAGTTGTTGAACTGTGTATGTTTCAAGCTCTGATCTAATCCTGTTCACATTAAATCAGCTTGCCCTCGAGCAGGTTTGATTTTACGGATGTGTTGCTATGACAACAGCGATTTGAAGAAACGACTGATCCAGGATCATGCCAAATCATCAACAATTAAATCTTGCTAACTCATTAATCCAGGTACAGAGAATAGACCGCTAATGTAGGAATACTGACACAATTGATAGACTCTGCTCCCGGGATTTGGTATACCTAAAGGCTTGATCTTGATTTAGCACTACCACTCTGGACTTCCTCCATTCATTGATCTAAGGAACTACAAAATAGCTAAAGAATACAACATGGCAGCATATCACTTTGTTTATGCTGTAAAGCAACGCATATATCCGACCTGCCAAATTTCAAAATAATATTGTGAAAACAAGCCACATTAGGGCATTAGCATAATAGACACCGGACCCTATCTGCCTTACCCATTATTATAATGTATAGGGTATGTGGGGACTTAGCTGTAACTTCTACAAAAATGACCAGAACTTCACGTTTCTCTTCAAACCTTTACTGAACAACTTCCAAGAATTACATTAACAAGCATGGTATTTCACTGCGTTATACATATCACTCGTGTGCTCTTCTTACATACAGGACTCTGCCTAATTACTTCCAGGTTTTTTATAGCACTTCTTTACGTGACACCTACATTTCACCTGTAACTCAAATCAAATATACTGCCACCTTGTGTTCTGTATTAGCTTCTGTTAACAAATAATCATTCCTCATACAACAAATAAAATGATTCCAAATTTATAACATGTAACCCTTTTAACTATGTTTTAACCAAATGAATTACTGTGAATTAATGAACTAAAGATACAACAGGGTATATATTAATATGAAGATAACGTCTTCAGATCAAAAAGTTCCAGATTGCAGCTTTACTTCTACTTCCAATTTACTTTAATAGAATTATGCCCATCGGAGAACATGTTAAAAATAATTATTGCAGTGATAATTATTTCTCCACATACATGTACTATGTCTACTTTTCCAATTCTACATTGGTGATTCAAATTTTTCCATATGGGATGTCTGGGACCAGTTGGCCACGTAGCTGTTTTAATATGCCAATGTGTTCTATAGAAGGCAGTAATATGTGTTCATTCTTTCATACCAGAGTCGAGCAGTGGCAGCACCGTGATAATGAGCAGGGTTGGCTCTTGCTTTTTCTTAGGTTTTTGCTTCGGTGCGGAAGGGATGAATTTTCCAATAAGAAAATGTTGAGTAAAAAGAGAATGTGAGAAACCTTGGGGACACTTTAGTACTTAAAATACTAAAAGTTTTAGGGTAGGGTGCATTTCCAATCCTGCAATCATCATTTATAAGTAAATTACACCTCAACACAAAAGGAAAAGCTAACACATTTTATATTCTCTAAAAATGGGAACCAAAACTCCAAAAATGAGTCATTTAATTCAAACTTTGCTGACTCAAAACCTCCCCACAGCTAAATAGTGCAGATGTACAAACAGAACACATGATTACTAAAAGTGATTTGGAGCATGAATTTCTGGCAAAACATACAACAAATTCCGTCTGTGTGTAAGTAAACCAGCATTATGTTGGTGTGCATTTTGTGCAAGCAGACAGCAGAAAATATGAATCGTACTCTGAAGCAGTTAGACCACTAGTAAAAAATATGGCTTGATCTCCTGATTGACAGCTGGTCGTTGCATCACAAAGTAAACAATAACAATAAATAAACAAACAATAAACTTATTTATTTTCAGGCATTTTCTTAGAATAAAGGTTCCTGGAGCGTTAGGGCTTTGTGTGATATAGCTTTTAATAGTTGCTCCTCTGTTTTGTCTTACAGATTGGAGACTTTGGTTTGGCGCGGGAATATGGTTCTCCCCTGAAGCCCTACACTCCTGTGGTGGTGACCCTGTGGTACCGATCACCAGAGCTGCTGCTCGGAGCCAAAGTAGGAATCTAACTCTCAGCTTAACATATTGAGAGCATACAGCTTCCACACATCACAGGAAGCAGACAAAATACCTCCTCAATAGTAAAATCTAATGATGTCAAGTTAATTCCTTCATCATTGTCAGTGATTGTATGAAGACACCCTTGCTAGAGCTGACATCTGTGAAGCACTTGTCCTGTGCATTAAACATCAATGCAATACTGAGTTTGCGTTTTACAGTACATGAGCTCCACAGAGAGACGCCGGCAGGCCAGCAGTCTGTCACAGCACGAGACAGACTCAAAGCTTGAAATGTGCCAGGCAGACTGTCTACTTTACTTCTGCGGACTGCCACTGTGTTTGTTCTTCTCTCCGCAGGAGTACTCCACAGCTGTGGACATGTGGTCAGTGGGCTGCATATTTGGCGAGCTCCTCACCCAGAAACCTCTTTTCCCTGGAAAATCTGAAATTGACCAAATTAACAAGATTTTCAAGGTAAATGCCCTCATTTGCCCCCATAAAATGAGGAAATTCCTCACTATAAACGATGAACTCCTCCTGTTTACAACCTGTAAATATTAAGTGCGTACGTGTGTGGCATGTCAGAACAGGTCAGAATGTAGTTCTGCAAATGGCCACATGGTGGAGGAGTTGATAGATGTCATCCCAGCAGATTAAGATATTTTGAAATTGAGAACCTCCGCGCAGTTGCCTGAATAATAATGAGTGGATCATCAGCATAGAGCATGACAGCCGTGTGGACTGATGTCATACAGGCATCCCAGGTCACTGTGGCACCATAGGCAGTTGTATAATTAAAGTATTGAAATATCCTTTACTCTAGTCTATTTTCTTTTATCCACCCCCACCCACTTTAACAACTCTGTATGTCTGCTGGTTGTATGTTGACTCAAGGATTTGGGGTCACCCAGTGAGAAGATCTGGCCTGGCTACAGCGAGCTGCCCGCTGTGAAGAAGATGACTTTCACAGAGTATCTCTACAACAACCTGCGAAAACGCTTTGGAGCGTTGCTCTCAGACCAAGGCTTTGACCTCATGAACAAGTAGGATTCTTGTCTTAAGATGCAACATTATACCTCACACACTGCACCATATGTTTACTGCACAAATACAGAGAGCCTCATTTTATTATTCCACCTGTATGTGTGCATAGTGGACAAACCACTGTACCTGCATAAGGCATGATGAATACCCCATTGATTACTGGTGACAATAACTGGGAGAGGAAATATCAATATTTCATATATATAATTAATATAATATAAGTTGTCAGAATTGATCTGTTCTAATAGTAACATTAACAGTAAACAGTGGGAATTGTAAGAACTCAGCCTTTTCAAAGGTCAAAAGTGTAACATCACCAGCATATCTGTATAGACTTTGTCTTAAAAATATTTTATGCTAGTCTTTTCAGTGGATTTTTGGTAGATTGCATTCCAATATTATATCTAAATGAAAGGTTAATATAAGCCACTAATATCAGTAACAAATACCATGACTCCTACAGTGGAAATTGCCTTACTTGGATAATTACACTGCAGCCCTTTCAAATTCTGTTATGCTTTCCAGGCCTTTTTATTCAGTCTGTGTATTTCTGGCAAGCTGACTTAAAACATGACAACGGTAGCGGCATGGTAATTCATCACTGTGCCTCAGCGGTGGCCCATTCCATCCCTGTGTTCCATTTCATAGACATACTCACCATGGTGATGCTCCAAACTACAGGAAAATGTTTTAGAAAACATGCATTTAATACGGAAAATGTTTTTCACACCAAGAGTAATGGCTTCATAATTCTTTTTTGCGCATTCCTGAAATGAGCATTGTTTAGAGGCTGTGAGCAGCGGAGCCTCTCAGATCTTAACCCACCCACAGAGCCCTTGCGTACACCTGTAAATGACAAAACCACGCAGCTGAGCTACCTCACAGCTGCTGAGGATCTTAACAACATGTCCACTGTGCTGCCTGGAGGATTATGGTTCAGTGGAAGCTTGGCACCCTTCCAGCTCTCTGAAACCTTCCAGCTGTCAGAAGACTCATGAGGCCTTTATTCTTGGAGCGATTCAGACCCGGGAGGTCAATACTTGGAGAAATACAGTTTGAGAAGCTCCAGGCAGAGCAGCAAAGTAGTAGAAGTGTAGCAGTGTCATTTGGCAGGTAGATATCACATTGCTGTTTGGAATATCACACCCCCGTGTGTAGGAGAGTGTTTATATGTCGGCCTCCAGTGTTCAACCTGTGGTTATGACTGGCAATGTACTTCTTCTGATACTTACTTCTTTCAACAGTATGAATTTCAATATCAGGGTTATATTAATGCTGGATTTTGAGCACTGCTGATTATGAGTATCTTAAGACCATTTTTACTCAAACCCAAATCATGTACATTTTTCCGTCAATGTTGGAAGGTTTCATTCTTCAACAAGTCAGTGAGAAATAGCCTGTGAAACCACATTTAGCAGTTTTCACTCCTGGGCCTCAACACTCAAACCACAGCTACAGTACTTTCCTATCCTACCAAATCATTATAAGTACATTCATCAGGTGTTGCAGTTAAAATTTGTCTGTATGGCTACAATGAAAACCAGCAGGGCTCTGGTGCAGGAGGTCTGCACTGTTGTTCCAAGTGTTTTGTGTGTGGATTGTCCCTTTTAAATTCAGATTTTGCCCTGGTGTGTCAACAAAGTGACATCAGTCTAACCCCTGTCAGTAATCTATCAGTTCCATCTGAAGTGGATCAATTTGTTTGAAGAAATCTGTTCAGGCTGTTGTCGATCATTTACCACACTGCATCTGCTCACATGGAAGATTCCAATCAGACACGGTTGGAAAGCCAATTATCACAATTGAGGAGCACTCCATTATGCTCTGTTGATCCTGTCATGTACAATTAGAATTCATCGCACAAACCCTCAGGCCTCCTTCATGCCAGACTTACATCTTGTGTCCAGATTGTGTTTCTAGTTATAATTTAATCACATTTGCAGCTGACATTAAATTGTCACTGGTATGCACTAGATGTCTTTTGTGAAATTGCAGATTTCCACTCATCCTCTGACAATATTTGTATCATGTTCAATGGCTTATTCACTGCTTACTGATTTCTATTCAAGAGATGGAACAAAAATAACAAGAGCCTGACTAACAAGCTACAAAAGTTTTAATTTTTGTAAGTTTTACAGTTTGAAACAAATGCACAAAACCCACAAAACAATCCAAGCAGCCTGTTAGCCTGTGCTTCTTTGTTAAGGTTCAAATTTACTTCTGTTTCTGTATAAATCATATCTTTGCTATTCCCAGGTTCCTCACCTACTGCCCCGCTAAGAGGATCCTATCGGACGAAGCGCTAAAGCATGAGTACTTCCGTGAGTCACCGCTGCCCATCGACCCGTCCATGTTCCCCACCTGGCCAGCAAAGAGTGAGCAACAGCGGGTGAAGAGAGGCACCAGTCCTCGTCCCCCTGAGGGAGGCCTGGGCTACAGTCACCTGGTAAGGCCATTAGGCTCCATTCTCTCCATTACACACCGCTACCAGGCTTTCTGAACGCTGTGTTAAATACATTACAGACCTACAGGCACTTCCTCCTTGTGTTTTCCATGATGGAGCACACTTAAGTTCCTAACATTTTCTACTGTGCACCTCTCCACCCAGAAGTTGTTTTCTTTTAGGCTGATAGTGATCTACACTATTGTCAGATGTAACCATTTTCTTTCAAAAAGTCACAAGTGTTCATTAATCATCTCAGTTTTATTCTTTTCAGCATGGAAAAGCTTTTTAAACAGACCATGGGACATTAAAATCCCCACTGAAACCCAAAAGGGATAATATTAATAATAAACATTTTCATGCATACTTGTGTGGGATACAGTCAAAATCAGAATCAGGTCAGGTTTTTCCTCAGGCACCCAGTGTGTTGCTGATGAGTTGTGCAATAAATATATTATAAATCAAACTGCATTATGTCCATTAAATGAGTTAGCACTGTGTCTTTTGTCTGTCCAGGGGGAAGATGACCTGAAGGACACTGGCTTCCACCTGATAACCACCAACCAGGGAGCGTCTGCAGTCGGCCCAGGGTTCAGCCTCAAATTTTGAGCCCAAACTGGAGCAAACTAAAAGACACCAGGCTATCTGAGAGAGAGGGGACAATGAATTCTGGGACATGGAACTGGACCTTTTTTTAGAACTGTCCCATGGTGTCGCTGGTTGGAATTAAACTGTTACCAAATAGTCAGGACTGTCACACAGCGAGACCGGTGGCTCGACCATGTTGAATCTCCACAATCTCCCTCCAATCTTCTGCCTTTGTTACTCAGCTCCATGTCAATATTTTAAAGCCATTTCAACTGTGACAGTTTTAGCTCCTAAAGAAGAGGCTCATCTTTAAGCCTCTAGTCATGTTTTTTTGTTTAATTTTCCCTTTCCCTTTTTTTACCTCACGATAGACGAGCAGTTTTTCTAACTCGTTGGTATTTCCTGACTGCTGGAGCTACTGTATAATGATGTTGCATTGGCCCCACTTCCATCCAGCATAATGTAAGAGTATTTACTTAGACTGTCAGCTGACTTGCTGACAGGAGGACGATGTTTTTGCTAGAAATAAAGTTTGAAACTTTATTTTGTCTGCCATTTTCCCCATATTTATAAACTCTGTCCAAGTTATGCAAACACAACCACACATTGCCAGAGGAGAAAAAATGAAGGCAAGTCGTGCTTAAAAAAAAAAATCCAGCCTTGAACCCGATTCACCAGTAGTTGTCCAAAAGTGATGTCATCCTTTGCACTGCACACTTTGTCTCAGTACTTTGTTCTTTCAGGGAAAAGTGGCCCAAAATTCTCTCTGCCTTTGTTGTTAAATGGCTCCTCAACTTCAGAATTAAACCAATAAATTCTTTGATTTCGAGCCGAAGAAAAATAAACGGTACATTTTCATTCCTGCCAGACTGCTTGCTGCTTTCACTGGAACTGGCGCAGAAAAATCAGTGTCTGGAGGCTTCCAGGGCCAGCACTAATGGAAACGTTCATTAATCAGTTTTATCTATTCCCCCTGCCCCAACGGAGCCCTTCTGCGGATTATTACACCTGATGTGTTGAATAAGCTTGAAAAGAGAGCTGTTAGTGGAGCTGACTGCTCCGTCTGGGGAAGCAGTGTTGGCCTCACTGTGAGGCTAGTAAAGTGAGCGAGACGTCTGAGGTGTTCCATATGTGGTTTAACGTCCAAATTGTTCCAAAGGCTGTGGACAACATTGCTTATTCTGGACTTTGTAGCTTAATTTGTCTAATTTATTCACATAACACGCAACCGTGTTAATTTCACAGACCCCCAAAAAGAAACGCAATCGATGCACTGACAGACTTGACTTTTTCCCGGGGGACCTATATAGGAACATTGCTTAATACTTCTTCTCTTACTTAGGAAGATGCAACTTACAAAACCTCTCCTTTACTTACTGTAATGCTCTAACTGGGATAATATCTGATTAATTAAATCTTATTAATCTTATCTATAACGTATCCCCCATGGTCCAGGGGAAAATCTTAAAGGTCCCTGGGTATCCCCGGAATCCACAAACCTACCATTTCCACTAACGCAGTGCTGGTGTTGGGTAGGTGCTCAGCTCAGCCACCAGCTTCACTGGAAGGCTTATATGAAAATTCTTTTCTTTTATGAATGCAGAGTAAGAGTTACGGATTGACCAGTTAATGAGGGCTGCATCAATGTTTCACTACAAAACACAAACTGCAATGTCTTGTCATGAGCAGCTTTTCACAGTCAAGATGTCGCACAACATTTAATCTGCACATATGAAAATGTATGTGCATAATGACAAATAATAAACGATAGGCAGCTGTGTGGGGAGGTTAAAGGCAGGAAAGTAAAAATACAGAAATATGTGCCCAAGTGAATGAGGTCTCCATGTGACCGTGTGTTTATGTCCTGTTCAGTGTGTAGGGGGGCTTGTGTGGCCTTTAGAAGCGCACACGTACCCTCCAGGAGTAGTTGGTGAGCACTTTGTTCTTTTTCCTCACGATGCAGGTGTATGTGCCTTCGTTTATGGCGTTGGCCACTATCGTGATGTAGTCATCTTTTAGGGAGATGTAGTTTGGGTGGGAGTACTCCAGCAGCTCCCCGTCCTTGTACCAGCTGAAACAGAGTCGTGCGTTAGATGGCGTTTAGCTACGTGCCGTGATCAAGTAGCAGACGCCAATACTTACGACACTTTGCCTTGTTTCGATGCTATTTTCTTCCCACAACGGAAAGTCAGCTTCTTGCCCTCTGCGACCAGCTTGTGTTTGGTCCTTGGGGGGGCTGGTGTGGGAGCCACAGTTGGAAAAGGGAACTCTGGGAGATTTAAGGAAATCCCTCAATTATCAATTACACTTTAGTTGTTCAGCTGATGCTCCTTAGATAAAATTAACCACAACTAGAAAGCCACATTTATATGCTGAACAAGCCATAAATTGTCATGATCCCATAAAATATTTTGTTAATTGTTGTAACACTTATGTGGTGAAATTCTTTCTCTACATTTGACCCCTCCTAACTCCTTTGGATTTGATCAGGATATAAACCAAATGAGCCAAATTGCACCGATTTATAGTCTATCATGAGATCAATACACCTGGAGACTGGCGTATTACTTTTGAAGAAACTGACAAAAAATATGCAGACACAAATATAACCTTGGTGGAAGTGCCTGAAAAAGACAGGAATAGATCATTTATACAATCAGATCATAAACTTACATTTATTTCATAATCTGGAGATGTCACAATTTTTACGCACAAATCCTTCTGCAAACTTCCAAATACCTCCCAAAGGTTTTTTTATAAACATTTTATTGCATCAGACACTTACTTTCTATAATCCCTGACCTGCTGGCGCTGTGCTAGTCTTATCAGTGTAATCTTTCCCATCTGTTTTCTGACAAACACTACTGGCCGCCTTGTGATCAGCTGAAAGTCTGCTCAAAAAAACAGTCGCTCTTGTTAATGCCGCAAAAATCCAAATTGACCTTGTGTGTCTCTAACCCTCAAGCCACAGTCTGAAATTCCAGCGGTTTGGAGTCACTCAGGAATTTTCCACAGCCGTACAATGTCTCCCAATCAACAATGAGGAACAGAATACTGCAAGCCAGGGATCGTATCCTCTTGCCTCTCCACTGTCCGTTGTTGCTGACAGAATCTCAGAAAGCCACAACAATCTATGTGTTGTGATGGTGAAGAGGAGCTGTTTCCTATAGTGCAACTGGAGACCACAGCACTAATGCATCTCACAACAGATCGAAAGAGGACGAGGCTGTCTGACCGCTGATATTGTGTGAATACTTGGTAAGCCAGCAGCAATCAGCAGGTACTTCCACTGTTCTTAAAGATAAATTGCCTCCCTGGGGACGCTGATGTTCTCCAGAATTAAACAAAGACTCCTCCAGTGGCAACCATAATCTCCCCTAAAATCAGATCCTTGCAAACCCCCATGGCTGGACCTGCATGGCTGGACCTGTTGGCTCCTGTTGCTCTGTTGGCAAAAAGCTCCTTGGACTACTCAACTGAGGGAGAGAGAACTTTTTTTTCGTTTTTCCCCGCTGCTGCTGTTGCATCTTACCGTAACAAAAATCACAGCTGGAGGGGCAGTGCTTCTGCATCAGCTTGCGCTTGCTGTCACAATAGCCTTTCCGAGCCCAGGCTGGACAGATAAATAACCGGTCCAAACATCCTGGAGGAGAGGGGGAGATGCAGTGAGGAGGAGGAGGATCAGAGAGCAGCTTCCAGTCAGCAGCAGGAGAATTTGGAGCACCAATCTGCTTCTAGTTCCACTGTAAATGACTCACCATAACACATTCATGTCGACTCATGAGTAGTGTATACAGTATTCACTAATGCCACGTTGGCTTTCAGAAGCAGTTGTCGAAGTCCTGCACTGTGTTCTCCATACTGGTTTTGTCAGCTGGGATCCAGAATGGATCACAGGTTTGTTCTGGTGTTTCTCCACAAGTGGAGCAGAAAATCAAAGTCAACTGGCCTTAAAGAGTTTCTCATCCAAGAGGCTTCATCGTTTCACCTCTTGGATCAGAGACTCTTCAAGGCCAAACTGTTCACTACTGTTCACCTCTGGTTCACAAATACCAGATATCCTAAGACCTGGATGACTGAGAGTCACATCCACAGGTGAAAGAAATTTAATCAGCATTGGTTCCAGTGCAAGGGAAATTTTGTTTTTATCTCCACTAGATACCAACCATGTCACATTCAAAACAAATAAACTAATAAAATATTACTGATATTTTTTTTGTTCTTTTTTCTCTGACCGATATGGAACACTGTGCTAAATACATAGCAGAAGCTTAAAAAAGCTATTCTACATTAAGCTATAAGTTGAGTTAGATACAAATATGTTTACTGTTGCCTCAGAGAGTGTTTTCCTATGCCATTTTACCCTGAAACATCTGTGTTTTTAACATGAAGTAGCTGAGGAGATATATATGAAATTAAAAAGGGCTCTGCATCTCTGTGACAGTGTGTTGCATAAGGATTTTGAACATACCGTAGAGTCGATGCACACCCCACACCTCATCCTGTGTTATCAGCTTGCGCCCTGTCAGTGTTGCATTAAGGTGCATGATAGCTTTAGGATCCAAGGAATGCATGAGCCCAAGGACGTGGCCGATCTCATGAGTTGCTACGTGGACGAGGTCCGTCAGCCAAACCCCTGCAACAAAAATATGGTTGATTAATTTGTCTTTCAGGTGCTGCGCACAACATGAGCTGCCACATTCAGCATGTTCTGCATCCATCAAATTACTGCTTAACTTTCACAATTTCAACAAACAAGACAAAAATTCATGCCTTTCTTCCAGCTGAAGCGCATGTTTCCCAGAATCCAGTACTCATGATCGTCAAAGTGGATCTCGCCTGTTGGTGGGAAGAATGCATGGGCCAATTCTCCTGTGATACCGTCGAAACAATGGTGCAACTGGGACTGCAGACAGTCTGTGTGGTTGACGGGGTAGAAGCCTGCCAGAATGGAGAGAGACACATACCTAAGACCCGAGGAGGGAAACCGGTGTCGAGCACAGTCAGGGGATGAAGAATTACGAAAGACAGAGCTTTTTCTTCAAGCTTTCACCCTGCTGAATGGCAAAGATTTCTCTCTCTGTCACTGAGAATTTATGTACGACCCTGGAGTTTGCACCCCCAGGGACAGATAAAGAATAACTTCGGCTGCTTCATCATGAGCCGACAAGTATGGAAGTTGTTAAGAATTACAGTGACAAGAAAAAGTTAGCGAACCTTTTGGAATTTCTTGGGTTTCCACTTTAACCACTCATCGCATATGCCCAGATTTTCACCATATTCACAATAACAGTTAACACAATCTCATTAAAGTGATGACATAGAAACCTTTTCAGTCTAGGTTTTAAAAATGAGTGAAACTTTGAGGTAATGACTTCTCAGAAAGTTAATTGGAGTCAGGGATTCCAATCAGTATGACAGGATTGGACAGACTCTGCTCGTATCTGTTCTTGTGAACCATGACCTGATCACAACAAATTGCAGACAACCTAAGAAGAGGAGATGTGTGAATCTGCAAAAGCACCTCTAAAGACCTGGATGTTCATTAATCCACATTAAGACAAACTCACTACAGTTTGAGAAGATTTTGTGCCGTTGTTTCTCTCCCTAAAAGAGAGTATCATGCAATAACCACAGCAAGGGTACAACATGCAAAGAAACAATGTGCACAAATTATGTTCATTGGACACCACAGAGGAAACAAAATGCTGCTTGTCTCAACTTTCCAAAGGACCACAAGGTTTCTGTTCTGTGGACAAACAATAAAAAGGTTGAAATTTTGAAACAACACTACAGAAATAAATAAATAAAACCTAATCCCAGCGGTGAGGCATGATGGAGGGAGTATCATGGCTGGGGGCTGCTTTGCTGGCTCAGCTTGGACAACTTACTTCCACTGAGGTAAAAATGAACACAAATTAAGGGGACTTCCAAGTTCCCCGAAATAAAGACCTCAACCAAGACTGTCCTCTGAGTGGCACTGTAGCACAGGGCAATTTGAAGGTTAAGTAAGGGGGATAGTCACTGTCCTTACCCAGAGGTATCTCTCCCTATATGAATGACAGCCAATGCTTCCTGGTGGAGGTAGCTCTGTAAAGCCTTTAGCAGAGTAGCAGGCACATCCTTTCCCACAAATGCAGCCTCACATCCTGGAGGTCTGCTCTACTGTGGTCGAGGATGAACTTCACCAATGAAGGTTGGATTTGCACAAATATTGACATGAAAGCACAAAACACCGTGAGGTAACTTTTTGAGGTGACAAATTTGAGGTGTCTTTATTAGGGGTCCAAGCACAAAGTGCTGGAACCCTATTGTTTTTGCTTGGATTTTTATTATTATTATTATTATCATTATTATTATTATTAGGGGTCCAAGCACGAAGTGCTGGAACCCTATTGTTTTGCTCGGATTGTTATTATTATTATTCTTCTTTTTCTTCCTCCAGAAATTCCCTAAAACCGATTCTGCAGCCCAAACAGTGCGACCTGCAAATGTGAAATTTGGAGGGTGGATAGAGGAGGATGAGATCTAGGCATATAAAAAAAATGATAGTTGACAACCATGAGGGGGCGCTATAG
>OMOW01107012.1:0-10218 GCA_900312555.1 Lamprogrammus exutus
TACACCCTTCAGCGACCGCCTGCTGATCGTGGGTGCCGTTTCCCTCTTCACACTCAATTCTTCACATCCCAAACAGCTCCATCGGTCCCGTGCTTCAGTGAGCGACGGCAGACGTAGTTCATAGGAGTAAGCATGACTCGCTCTGCCACTAAATCTTCGGCTCTTATTTCTGTTTCTTCCTCCCAGTCGCACATCCGCCGCCGCTGCCGCCGCCGCCGCCGCCAGCCTGATGGCCAGCAGCAACGTCACCAACAAGACCGACCCACGCTCCCTCAACTCACGGGTCTTTATCGGCAACCTCAACACCCTGTTGGTCACCAAGGCGGATGTAGAGGCCATTTTCTCCAAGTACGGCAAAATTGTAGGATGCTCTGTCCACAAGGGTTACGCCTTCGTTCAGTACGCCAACGAGAGGAACGCCCGAGCTGCCGTTGGTGGGGAGGACGGGCGGATGATTGTCGGCCAAGTGTTAGGTAAGGATACAGTGTTTGATGGGATGGAAAACAGAAAACCTTTCTCATCAAAGCCAGACTTGGGTTCACTTAAAACATGTAATGAGACATCTTGAGAACAGGATGGCACTGTGTGATTGCTGGGGGAACTCCAGTAACTCATTTGCATTTCCTGTTAATCATTCCAATACATGCAAGCTTTAATTCCCGTAGTTCAGAATAGTTGCCTTTGATTATAAGATAAGAGTCCATATTTGAATGAAGTGGCAGCATCTGAAGTCCTGTGTGTCAGTGATGTAACGATCTGTCATCTGTTGTACTGCAGACATCAACCTGGCCGGAGAACCCAAACCACACAGGTCAAAAACCACCAAGCGCTCAGCTGGAGACATGTACAGGTAAGCCAAAAGATGCCATGCTGACCTTCCGACTGTTACGCTGCACTTTAGTAAAATAAAGCTGAGGGTGGTGACGCAAGTGGAAATGCCAGTCATGAATTAAACAGTTCCAGGAAATTAAACAAGAAATCTATGAACTTACGGGTACGGGAAACTGTTGAATACCTCATTTAACTTGAAAATTGTAAATAAATTGCCAGCCAAGACATGTTTACAAGTTGTAAACTCAGAATTCTTGATGCAACGCGAGTTTACCAGTTGTGACATACAGTATATGTGACCTTTGGCCCTTTTGGGATGGGAGAAAAATGGTCAATAAACCTGAAAAAAAACCAAAAACATCCTTGAGCGTTTCTGTTCTTGAGACAAAACCTGGAACAATTCTCTGCATTTCTGTACAAAACATGAACAAACACATCAGCAAAAACATCCGTGTTGTGGTCGTTTACTCCAAGAAGCGCCGACACGCACTGAGCTCTTATGTGCCACTTCACCATCTGGTATTCACCGTCCTCCTGAGGCTGAGCCCCCCGATGCAGCATTAGAGCCACGTCGTTCACATTTTGCTCCCGTTTTTCCTTTTTTTCAGCAGCAGCTCCTCGTTTGACCTCGACTATGATTTCCAGAGAGACTACTACGACAGGTGAGAGGAATGTTTCCATTTGTTTCCTTGAAAGAGAGCCGTAAAAGTGTTGAACAGGTTTGACAGCCATCAGTCAGTATTTACAAGATCAACCGTGTTCCTCTTCCATATGAGCGTTTTAGTCTTCCACTGTTGTTTCTCTTTTTTCGTGCCGCAAACAAATCAAATCAGGTCGGCTCACTTCATGCACCGTGTGTTTACGTCAAAGCTCAATAATGCACACGTTTTGAAATTGACCTTTCTAAAAACAAATTACTCTCTGCAGCTTAAAGTTCTCGATGATTTTAACTGTAACACTTCGCTTGATTGTGTTAGATATTCCAACACTGTTTTTTGCATGAATAGTGAGGTCACATGTCCACCAAGTTTGGTTAGAGTAGACTAATTTTTTCATGAGATGCAGCACTTTTGGTTAATGAGCCACGCCCACTCAACTTTGGCAGCCAATTATAGCAAAACACTAAAGAATATCAAAAAACAAAGATGTAATTTTTGCCCGGCTTGCTCCAGATATTCTGCTTGTAAAACTTTATGACGATTGACCCAAAATTGTTGGAGGAGATGTGAAAAAAGTTCAAAATGGTGGAAAATCTAGCTGGGTGCAAATGGGTGTGGCCTACATGTGTGAATGTGGATTAACCCAAGGAATCCATCTATACTTGCAGTTTTAGGCGCCACCATCGGCCCGACCGGTACCAAAATTTAATTGGTTCTTCTTTTGATCACGTCCAATCTTCTCACCAAGTTAAATGAAAATCGGTTCATAACATTTTTCGAGTAATCCTGCTGATAATCACATGGACAAACAAACCCCGGGTAAAGCCTCCTCGGCGGAGGTTATAAACGCTTTTCTCACTGAGTGCTTTCATTCTGGACCGCTCTCTTAATAGCAATGTTACTTTTGTGTGTGTTTGATGCCAGAATGTACTCGTACCCATCCCGCGTTCCCGCTCCCCCTCCCCCACTGTCACGGGCCGTGATCCCATCCAAGCGTCAGCGGGTCAGTCTCAGCGGTGGAGGAAGCAGCCGACGCACCAAGAGCAGCTTCTCCTCCTCCTCCAAGAGCAGTCAGAGGACCTCCTCATCCAGAATGAGTCAGTGTCTCACTTACTTACTGTTAAAAAGACTTCTTCATTTTTTGAAATTTGTGTCCAATTTGTGAAAAACTGTTCTAAGATTGCTCATGACCATCGCTTCTCCATCTGCAGTGAAAGTGGACGAGCTGCAGACCATCAAACGGGAGCTCGCCCAGATTAAAAGCAAGGTGGACGACCTGCTGGAGAGCCTGGAGCGCATGGAGAAAGACCACATCAAGAAGTCAGGTAGGAGGGCACGGCGCCAAACTACATGAGGGAAGGCAACAGTGGCACACTGCCCCCTGCTGGATACACTTTTGAGGCAAAAGTCCACTATTTATTGAAATGGCGTAATTTCGGTAAAAGTTGTAAATGCATGCATTCATGAGTTTTCCTGCAACACAGTCGTTTAGATGGATGATAAACTGACATATACACCAGAAAGCAGCCATTTCTTCCTCTACTGCCTGTCAATGTAAATATTTCCCCCCCTTGTGTCTTCACGCCCCAACAGATTTAAAGAGTGTGAAGACGGAGCCAGGAGAGGTGACGTCTCCTCCGCACTCCAGCAACAAGAAGGACGACGGGAAGCGAGAGCGGGACAGCCAGGAAATGAATGATTCAGATGAAGACGACGATGAAGAGGAGGGAGACCTGCTGGAGGAAGATGAGGTGAGATGGTGGCAAAATCCTGCCTTTGACAGTTTGAATTGCTCCTGGGCTCTGGCAGAGCTTTGAGCAGCAGTAAAAACACACCAGATTGGGTTCTTCAGATTATTTCACAACTGTGCAATTGAATTGGGTTAGGTTCAGGACTTTCGCTACTGATTTTGGTTCAGCCTGATAGTGGCGCTATAATTACCAATTTAGTGTTTAACATTTGGTGTCATAGCCTTTGATCCGTAAGTCATAGAATCAAGCGTGTAGCGTCGCTCTGAGTGCATTTGTAGTTTCATGTTGTAATCCCTTTTTAATTACTAAAGCAAATGTTGCCCCTAAAACTCCTGCAGGTGAAGAGTCAAGAGCGAGATGAAGAGGATGAGGAGGAAGAAGAGGAGGAAGAGGAAGGAGAGCACGTGGAAGGAGACGACGACGCCGACAGTGTCAACGGTGAAGATGACTCTTAAGCATGGAGGCATGCAGCAAACACACAGCTTCCAGTACGAACTCGGACTCCCATTTTAACACTCATGTCGTGGCAACAAAAAGCAAAGGTCACACACACACACACGCGCACAAGCATGGTGCACCTACTCGTATTGTTCCACAATCCTTTTCGTTTGTTTTAGTATCTTTATGTTTCTCCAGTCGTTGGATTCACTGTAACAGGAATAAACTAGCTGTAGGTTTGGATTTGTGCTTTTAGTGCGTCGATGTTTGTCTTCAGTCTACAAGGAGACAGGAACAAGGACGGATGTTCTCAGAGACAACAGCTCGACGGACATGTCTTAATGCAAGGATTAATTCAGCCACAAAGAGTTGTGTGTGGTCTCTTTCGTAATCAGCTTGTTTGACTGTCTGTTTGTTGTGTCAGTTTTTTATACTATTCTGTTGAACTGTAAAGGAATAAATTGCAATAAAATATTAAAATTAGACGATTGTTTGCCTTTTTTTCCTGCAAATTTGTGATTCACGGTTTTGCATCAATTGAAACTAGGGTGAAGTATTTTAATGATGCAATGAAAGTAATCGGATTTCATGAAATCCAAGTTCACAGGCTTTTAAGAGAGCACAGAGTAGAGTTTACAGGAGTTGTTGTTCCTTGTGTTTGGTTGTATGCAGTCTCTGTTCCTCTGCTGATTGACAGCCATTGTTTGCCATTGCAGCATTCAGGTGAAGTGTTTTTCTGTAACACCAGGAACTAGACGAGTATCGTGTAAGCCAATCGTTTTTGTTCCCATGGCTCAAATCTTTGCCCCGTGAGTCATCTGAGTCGATCAGGCCAAACCAGTGTTTCTTGGCAGAAGTGTAATGAATGCAATATAACTACTTCAACCTTTCTTGGCATGAGGGATGAAGTGTTGATAAATTAATTTGGTGTGTGTAAGTTAATGATACAAAGGGTGCACTTCATTCAGAGGTTCCAACTTTATTCTACAGGGCCAAAGGAACAGTACAGTCTTATTGTAATCAGAGCCCACAGGTGAGTATTAAACACTTGTCTTCATTATAACCATCGTGGTAGTGCACTAAACACCAAGCTGCATGCTAAAATGTTGAGGAAAATGCAACATACTGACAATTGTCAAATAACGCAGACAGATTGTCATGTCAGACAGAGCTTTAACTGGTAAATCACACTAACGAGATTGTTGTTCTATGCTGTGAAATAAACGGTTTAAAACGAGAAGTATTTTTAACAATGCTATTTAAAAGGTCTACGATGAACATCTTCCTCAGAAGCTTCACAGCACAAATACAGAACAGTGCAAAATACATTTTCAAACAACTTTAGAAAAACTTAACACATGTTAAACTTAAATCCTCTAAATCCTTCCATTCGTTAATCCATTGCAGTAACTATCACAGTATCCCACTGGCCAAAACTTCCTCTCGTGTCGCTCAGGTTCTCAGAACAATGAACGCCGCGACGACGCTCAGCAGGCCGAACATAGCTGGTGGGGAACAAAACACGAGGCGTTTATCAGAAAGCGCTCCCTCATTTGGAACGTTTAATACACACTTGAACAATAGGCACTGTAAGAATTTGATTAGAAAACAATGTAAGGCCATATTCCCGGAATTCCTGTCTCATCAGATTCAGGTCCAAAATGATGTATGGTTTGTTTTGATGACAGCTATGGATTACTTGCAAATCTTCACTTTCATAGTGTCATATTTCTGTGGCAAACTTATGCTTTTGCCGATATCTATGGAGGAGAAACAGCTTTCATATTATAGCAGCATCCATTTTGTTTCTCTTCCTTTGGTGCACCGTAAGGATGTTAAGAGTCCCAGCATGCCAGCGCACAACTATCGACTAAAGCAGTGGTTACTGGGTTACTGCAGCCATGCCTTAGTCGCAGTAGGCTATGACCTTATATCAGCTATTCACAGTAGTTGGTTATTTGCATGCATGCAAACGTAGTGATTATATGTTAGAATTTAAAGTTCATATTCTAGATGTCTGTCTCCTGTACAACAGAAATTGTAAAAATGGATTGTTTGTGTATTGTTTTACCTTGAGGTTGGACCGCACCACTGGATGTTGATGCACTGGCCAAGTCCACATCACCCGTGTTCAATCTGACGTTGAAGGTACCAAGAGCACCTGAAAAATGACATTGGGACACAACAATGAGTTGTACAGCATTTGAGAGCGTATATACAATAGGATATTAGTAGAGAAAGGAGAGAAAGTGAAAGGACAAGACTGCTTAAAATCTCTGTATTATGGGGAGGTTTTTGCTAAGTGAAATCAATTATTGTATTAACTTTACTTGTCAAATAGACAGAAATGTCGATGACAATTTCATATACATGACGTGTGTTTGTGTCTGCGTACCGTTAACAAAGGTTCCATTCCCAACGAGGACGGTGTAGGTGGTGTCACCCATGCTTCGCCCGGCGGTGGAATTCGCATTGGGGATGGTGAACTCACACTGGATCACGTTTCCACTCACCATGCCTCTGATGTCCATCACTCTCTGGAGAGGCAAGGTTAGATAAAGTAAGATAAGATAGGTTTACACTTAAATGTTAGTGAGTCATGTGGTAAAGGAAGATAAATAAAAGAAAATAAATAAAAAGACAAAACATAAAAATACAGTTTACTTATACATCACAGTGAAGAAATCATTCTAATACCCTGCCCCTTTTGGACAAACAATGATCTTTATGTGGAGTTTTACATATCTAACTTCAACAAATAACAGGGATCCTATCAGACAACTTTGCCTCATTTGATTTGAGGAAACTGCACTGCTGGTTTTGCATGGTTTACATCTAGCAATGAAGACAGGCAGACTGCACAATCGGTGCTTGTTGTTGACAAAGCACAGTTCAGAAAACTGGGTGGCGCACTTCCCCTTCATCACCTTATTTTTGTGTGTGTTTTTAACCATTTAACTTCACGACTTCAGAGGCATGGCAAGAATGTTTGGCTTGATTTCAAGAAACTCAGTTACTGCAGCCAAAACTGACTTCAATACATTTTCAAGTGCTGGCAGACAGGTTCGATATACGACTTGTGAGAGTCATATGCCAAATAAATATCATGTCATCGTCATATGTCATTTTACTTAAATGACATTTATTTGTAAAACCATGAAGATCATTATTTTTTCATCTTGAGCCATAAAATAACTTGAACATGTCTCACATTATTCAGTTTGTTTGTTTCATGTGATTAAAGAATGTGACAAATACAACAAATTGTACCTTTCCATTAATAGCAAAAGCATTGAAATGAAGGGAGACTCACCCTCTCTGTTGGAGTGAGCGTTTCGTCGGTGTTGTTTCTCTGCATTGTGCGGAAAAAGAACGTTCCATTGGCTGTGCTGTTTTGAGCGCAGATAAACAGCATGGTGGTGTTCTGAGAAAAGAGTGGTGAGAGGATGAAATGATCTCATGAAAGTAAGGAAAATTCCAACATCAAAAAGCTGCGCAAACTGGCTGTGTTAAAGCGAGGAAGAAGTCAACAAAGTGGATGCCATTGCGGTCAGTTGCTGCATTTATCTGTGATGACTAATGTTTATTTAGCCATTGTAATTTTTGCCTCTGCTTCCCCATTTAAATGACATTGTTTCCTTATATGATGGCCAATGGTTAGTATATAAGTCTGCAAAGTAGTATGTGGCAAAAGACGTACAAACATACATATGTATTGTTATTCGCAAAGCAAAACTGTGTAAAATATCTTAATTTATACAGTAATAAATACCAAGTGTCATATCCAAAGCTGTAACAAATTATATTTACTCGTAATGTAACGGACTTGCTTTTCTGTACAATCATTTTTACTTCTTTGAACTAAAATGTCACACTCATATCTGTGTGTGTGTGTTACCGGCGTTGCAGTGGCAATGAGTCCCAGTCCGATGTATCCAGATGACTCTCCTCGGAGCTGTGCGAAAATGTTAGAGCCATTGGGAGTGATCGGGGTTGAGGCAATCACGGAGGCGAACAGGCAGCTGTTGTTTCCTGCAGGATCACAGTTATCTGGGGTCTCCACACACCGTTTGGTCTGTCCACAGCCATCCCGCGTGATGTTCACCTGGTAGACACGCACATACACACACACACAATTCACACATGGCATCACAAAAGCAGACAACCCTCCCACTAAAACTATAAATTCTGTTAGTCCACTGTTTATTAGGCTTACACCGTTTTTTATATGTGAATATTTGTGTAATTTACTATTTTGAACCGACTTTATTAGCAATACCAAACAGTCCAGCTGATCAAGAAAACAGAATATAGTGTCTCTAACCATGGGAAAGCTTTTACCTATTTAGTTGGCAATATATTAACTAAAAACATTACAGATACCAGCTTTAAAGACTCCATCTCAAAACCTTAGTGTTGATTTGTCACTCTTAGAAATAGAACCTGCATTTTTGACAAGGTAAAATGTAAAATGACGGAGAGGAAGTAAGCCAAACGTTTACAGCGATCACAATAAGACCTGGACTCCACCACAAGCCAAATGCTGGTGGTCCAGATTATAACAAGGTTATAGGTTATAGTTTCTGTAGTAGAATTAAACTCAATGCAGTGTGTGTTACCGGTGTATTGTTGTCAAAAGTCAAGTGACTTGTTCCATGGACATGTGGTGCCATATAAACCATCAACGAAGCCACCATCAAGATCAGTCCTCGCTCCATGTCTGCCAAGATAACAAAACATATTAGAGTACATATCCCAAATGCAAACAAATACTGTCTTAGTCGGGTGTTATTACAAATACACAGCGATAAGGCATCATTAGAAACAGCTGTAAGCATTCATTATTATCTTTTATCATCCATATCTGTGGGAATTGCGCATATAATCATACATAAGTTATACTGTGGCCATGTGCTCTCCATGGTCAAATCTTGTGTCACGACTCCTCAAACATAGTCCGGTCATTTTGACGGTGTAAGCACTTTTTAAATCAACTTTTAACTAATTTAATTAACTGTATGTCTGCCATATTACTACAATTTAAGACTTTTGAAATGACGTAGCCGTGTGTTGAAGTGACAGCAAAGAACCCTAAATAAGTTAATAATGACTTTGACAGTTTAATTTGTTACCTGTTATAAATGGCCGTGCAATAACCAGGATAAAACCCTCCGAGTTGCCATAAAAATACGAAAATAAGGACGCAAAAAGTGTCATGGCGTTTGTTCCTCCATCGTTATTTTCTCATACCAAAACCACGTGCCAGAAAGCTTTTTAATTTTGTGCAAAGTTACTCTATTCATCAATCTGTAATAACAATACATTTAGCATTTTTACATTGGCTCTTGGTCAGCCAAAGACCAAACTCGTTACTTTGCAGTTTTAAAATCAAATAAACCTCGGTAATTGCACCTTGCTAAAGCTAAACGCAGCGAGCGAGATTGGCAAATTAGAAGACGTCATCGAGAGTCATCGTCGCGGTTAAAGCGGGATACAATTGGTGTAAAAGTGAAAGTTTTGGCGCAGATTTTTAATAATTGCTGTAACGATATGTGACCACATTTCACTGAATAAAGGCTCGCAAACATGTTGAAATATTGGCGCTGTGGTCCTGTTGAAATGACGAATATGTTACACGTGTAAAAAATAAATTTAACTTCAAATTTAACTGAGCCGGTTGCTTGCTGGAATATATTCATCAGAATACAGATATCTCATGTAGAAAATGTAAATGTTTTTTAATCTTATCCTGTTAAATGTGGGTTTTTTTTGGCTTACCTGTGCGTTAGAAATCAGCCGCTGAGATGAGATGACGTGATGCTCGTGGTTGGTTTGTTGCAGCCTCTCTGAGTGCTTTATGCTCTCTGAAGGTGCTGATGCTCGGCCTCACTGATTGATATCTTGTGGGCGGAGCCTTTTTAACCCGCATCCTCGAGTGGGCGTGGCCTGACGAGAATTCACCTGACCGCTTACTGGACATGTGTGTGCCTAGTGTATTCTTGCCAAGTCATTGTTGATAGCAAGAACAATTTCTGCGCGGAAATTAGGATCTTTTTTTTACCTGAAGGTTGGCAACACTCACACTCAGAAGCATGACTGAATTATCTCAGAGCATCGGAATGCTGGGCGTATTATTCACTGAAAACACCCTAAATTCATAAACTCACATAACATATAGATATAAGAGGATTTAAGTGGCTCACCTTTACTCGTGACTCAGCAGAGGCAGGGCTATTGTTCCTAGTAAAGTAAAGCTCTTTATGAGTAACATGTAGATAGATAGATAGATAGATAGATAGATAGATAGATAGATAGATAGATAGATAGATAGATAGATAGATAGATAGATACTTTATTAATCCCGAGGGAACTTCAGGTGTCCAATAGCTCACTAAAGTACAGTACAACAATGCACCAGAAAATAGGAGGTAGACAGTAAAAGAGGTAAACACTCACGGAGGTAAACATAAAAATAACAATAACATGGCCAAACTGACCAAGTTGGCAGTATGCCTACAATACATCAGTGGCCAAGGTCC
>OMOW01107017.1:0-11881 GCA_900312555.1 Lamprogrammus exutus
AAACGCATGACTGCATAACTGCAGCGTGATGCGAGTGCTCCCATGGAGGAAATGTATGTGGAAGCGTCATGTAGGTGTCTTATGTCACTTATGGTAAATGGTAAATGGACGGCACTTATATAGTGCTTTTATCCAAAGCGCTTTATAGTTAGTACCTCACATTCACCCATTGATACACTGATGGCAGGGGCAAACCATGCAACGAGCCAACCTGCACATCAGGAGCAGTTGGGGGTTCAGTGTCTTGCTCAGGAACACTTTGACATGCTCCCTAGGAGGAGCCTGGAATTGAACCAAAAACCTTCCAATCCCTATACGACTGCTCTACCTCCAGAGCCATGCCAACTTATTCATGCATATATTCCTGTTTTATTTACATTTTATATTTATGCGTTTTGCTATGGCTTAAATCAAATCAAGTTAGTCAATGATGTCTCTTTAAATACAGTATACTGTATGTATCTGTCACTGTATGCATACACTATCACTCCAAGTCTCTGCTGAACAATCTCGATTCACTCTTTTTATCTCCTTTCTAACTCTCTCAGATATCACCATACATACACAAGTCACAAAACACAAGAGATTCATGCATAAAAGAACAGCAGCTTCTGTTCTTTAAAACTGTTGAGTGTTTGACAGGAAGGCCGACACATCAGGGATCATCCCTCTGGAGCTTCTCCCACTCCCTTAAAAGGCCCTAAAGGAATCCCAGCAAAGTCTTACTTATCAAGCCCTGCCCCTGAGTTACCTTTGACCTCAGTTGTGTGTGTCAGTAATGATCTATCCCTGGCAGCACAGTAGGCCGGCCGGATGCTGACACACATGAGAAAAATGAAATGGCAAAAAAAAAAAAAAGACGGGAACTGATGTGACACCATTAACAGCAGAGCAGCAAAGGACAAAGACAGACAGGGACACAGACAGCATGTGTCCAATGTGGTGCTCCATTTCTGCTGTAGTTTTTAACAGTAACGCGGTAACAGAAAAGTTCCATTACACAGATTTTCCTTTTGGGGGTCTAAGAAGGGTAACTGCAATGAAAGGGCAAAGTTTGGCTTCATTGCAGTTCAAGAAAAGTGACCCATAATGTCCTGACAACTGTATATAGACATACACACTCGCCAAATCCACAGATATTTTTACCAACGCTCCACTTTCCATGAGCGTTTCACCTGGCACTGACGTCTTTGAAGAGCTGACCTCAATGTGAATTCAGCACTTTTTGTTTGCAGGAAGAGAGGCTGGGTTCCTCAAAAGAACAGCTCACTGCAGCAGGTGATGGAACGCTCACCGCACACTTATTTAAGTAATGTAATGCATTCTCAGTAACACATATGGGCCACCCTGATTTTACCCACATTTAAGAGTCCCTGAATGCAATTTCATTACAATTAAATTTCTTAACTGTATTTCATAGCTGTAAAATTTCCCGTAAAGGATACCTGACACGTCTCAGTAAGCGGAGATGAAAATCCATAGAAGCAGCTGCAATAATAACTCCTGCATCCACTGGTCACAGACCAGAAGGCAATGCAGCCATAAGACAGGTTGAGCATGAGTAAGACTGGGATTATATGTGACATTGACTAAACACACATGTATGCATGATGGCTGGTTGTGCGCGTCCTCACACAAATGCTCTGCATTTCCCATAATTACAAACATTATGGGGTCAGTAAAGCCAACTTATGTTGAGTGATGTCAGCAGTGCAGCAACATGAGAACTTGAGAATTGCCAGGAGGTTTTGATGAGAAAATGTGTTTCTATCATCTTACTATCACGGGTTACTGTCTTTATCAGTCTTCTTCTTCTCTGTTCTGAGTTATAGACAGGACTTCAGTGAGATGAAGGAGGGAAGTATATCAGGTACAAGTACATGTTTGTGATTTGTAAATGACAGGTGCGCCATACAGTACATCCACGTCTGGGAATTGTTCACTATTCAGGAAGCTAGCTAACATCACTTATCCTTTCGATATCCTTTTTTCATGGCAGGACCGGAAATGTAAAGGACTTACTGACATCGCCCGCAAGGTCTGATCAGTCACAAGCATGTGTGACAGATGCGACACACCGCAGCCATTCGGCTTTAAAAAGACACTCCCAACGCTGGGTTTAAATACACACTAATCACACATACACACATGCCCACTCTTAGCTTTTTAAATAGTTCACTCATTCACAAAAGTGTGAAAGTGTGTCACAACTCACCTCACACAAAGACGGCAACTTTAAATAGAAACCACTGTAGTCATTCATAAACATAGTCACACTGTAAGTCTGTACTGAGCAAAAAGGCATGACGATTGCAGCCTTTATAGTCAGGTTATATCTGTAGAAAATGAGTGCTTATCATTGTTTCTACTCTTCTCAGACATTGGAATTCCTTGTCTACACACCACACTCACTTAATAATTAGCTAATGTTGAGTTTTTCATCCAAGAAGAAACTGGAATTTAAATCACCCTGAGCAGACAATCAAGGACGCCAAAAATAACGGTTTAATTGGCCAGCTGAACATGGCCACAGCTATATTTAGGGGTTATTTTAAGCCCTGCAGGGCACAGGACAGGGCCTTGCAGGACACACGCAGGGGCAAATGTGGATGCCAGCCATGGCTGCGAAACCCTCAGCAGTCCACGAGTCATGAACAAGGCCCCCCAGTCAGGCAGCCCAGTAACACCGGCATCACCTGCTAGCACAAATTGCATTAGTGGACACTGGGAAGACGGCCAAGTTATTAGCATCCAGCCGGCTACACTTAGACTAACATTAGCAAGAGCAGACTCATTGACTGACTTAGCACACGTGCATCTTAATTCCAAATGGATATTACGCCTGACTAACTTTATGTCCACTTTAACATATACGTATGTTCTATTATTTTAAGTCAAGTCAAGTCGTATAACAGCAACATAGAAGCACAGTTTTAAAAAAAAGGCATTTAAAGTATGGGTTGTTCGCTTTTTCACTATTCAGTCCTACTTTATAGTGAATACCATGTAGAACAGATTAGAAACACATTTATGACATTAGTGGGCAATATCCTCTATCGTGGTTTACATAATATCATGATAACATATATATAATTTATAATATATTATGGAAATTCAGTTGAGAAACCATTTATACTTAAAACAACAAGAATGGAATGGAATTTCTGTTTTTGGTCAACCAGTGAACTCACTGCCTGAGTAATTGAAGAACTTCCTCACATTCCAGTATTTACTTTGAACGATCACAGGAACTGAGATGAACACAAAAATAACAGCTGCCTGGTGAGACAACATCAAGCTGTGCTCAGACGTGTGAACAGACACAGATCTACGTGGCACGAAAGGAGGTGAAAACACTCAAACGTTGCTTATCCCAAGCTGACTGCACTTTATTACATACAGAGATGAGAGGAAAAACGTGAGGGTGTGGAGACAAATGACAGAAGCAACTGCGGTTTCTGGAAAGTCACATCACAAATCTCTTCAGTGGAACAATATTAAAGAAGAACAGACTCAGAACACCTTGGAAAACCTTCATACCGACCTTCCGTTATTACAGTGAACAAGTAAGTAAGCCAACGACACCTTGGTTGCCTTTTCCGACACTATTTTGTTCAGTGTTTAGTGTTTAAGGCAGCCTTCCCAGCAAGGACAGCCGGAATCACCCGCTTGTCACGGTCGCCATGCTTGTTTTCACAGAATGTGACAAGGTCAGAACGCAACAATGGATTTGATCGGCTGTTCGAACACAAGATCAGGCGCCGTTTGTTGCCAGTCTAACTTTTTCTTTTTCGTACCGGCTCTGACGTCAGCCAGGCGGTATTGGGTTTTTCGGCCCCCCTATCGTCCAATCAGAATCAAAAACACAGGTGTGTTGTGTAATAAACCATAATACTGCCCTGACCTATTAGACACTATTCAGGTGCATGATAGCAGATGGTGCTTGGATATGGATCACAACTACTGTGGGATCATTTTAGTCCGTTACAAAGGGTTAATTCTCATCAAGGCCTTTCCAATATTATCATCCTAACTAAGACTGAGACTAAACAGTGGACTGCTTTTGGCTGTAGCCGTGATGAGGAACTCTAACATTGGGGATTAGAGAAAGGTTACAAATTAGGCCAAACACAAAGGAATGTCAACCAAAAATGAATGTCAATGACGCACGGTGGACCAGTCACTTTCCTAACAGAAAAAAGGATTAGCCTGAGAGCGCCCAGTTAAGCCAACATCCACGCCTAGAAGTTTTGTGCCGTATCACCAGGGCATCAGTGATTACATAAGCAAATGATGTCTTTGCATGGCAGCATGTTGGTGATGCCATGAGACAGCTTTCTGACATCCATAAGATGTTTTGCATAACACATCTTATCGATTTATAGCTGTGGTCTGTCTATGGGCTGTAACATCTAAACGGTTCCACACCTCTCATTCTCATTACAGCTTCGGTCATCACACTGCAGGAACTATCCATCTTCAGTGGGAATAATCTTATTTCCCGTCTTAACAATCGATTCATATTAACTTATGTCTGCCTGTAAAATCAAAAACATAAAGCCAGGGCTTTCTGTGGAGAATATGGGACAAGCACTTAGGTTTGTGTGGTTCCATTCTATGTGACATGGAGACATTTGTACTGCTGGGTATCTGGAGAATGTTTACAGACCAAATACGTTCCATTATTAAGCAACAGTAGGTACACATGCACATTGTATACAGCTGATTACTGAGTCACTAAGAGTTGCTAAAAACAAGGACTGTGGGTTTACACGTGTTCCAAAAGCTGGTGTGAGGCAGCCTGTCAATCCTCCGCCAAACCATGGCCGTATTCATTTCTGGTAATTACACCCAGGTACACAACAATTACTTTGATAATGATTTTTTGAAACACGCTTCATGCATTTGTGTCTGTGTGTGTGTGTGTGCGTGTGTCCATGAGCTACACAAACACATACATGGCCTTACGTGTTACCCAGTTTATGCAGAATAGAATGCAAAAAAAGTCACACGTACATATTTCTGATCGTCTCTGTTATCCATGTGCCTTAATAAGGAGAGCAGAACCTCAGCATAGCAGAGACGCTGTGGAGGAAGGAACACAGAGGAACGTCTGGAACATAAACACTGCCACTGAGCCTGCTCCTGCGTCCTATTACCTCATGACACACACACACACACACACACACACAAATGCATGACGTGTGTTTCAAAAAATCATTATCAAAGTAATTGTTGTGTACCTGGGGGTAATAACTAGAAATGAATACGACCACATTGGGCCTCACACCAGCTGTATTGTTATGGCTGCCGTTTTCTTAGAATGTAAGATCGCATTTTCTATTAACGTCACCGCTATAGCATCACTCTACTCCATTGTCTGCAAATGTTAAAGAGTATGTGCATGATGTGGGTAATTTTCCTATCAGCATTACACTTCTTGCTAATCTACTACTGCCAAAAACTCAAGAGAAATCTATCTCCACCTGCACAGCGCCAGCAGATTTCCAATCAAATCCCAACCAATGAAACACATGAAGAGGCCAAAGGAGGGGTCCAGCGCCAACTGTTCTGGCAATGATTCCGTCTGTTTACAGCAATTATACTAATGGCAAAAATCAGCACGCGATCTCGAGTACTTACTCACAATGCTAAACGAAAAAAGCTTTAAAAAAGTTATGCGATCTCTACAGAAATACACCCGCCGATGAAGAGATGCGTGTGCGTGTGCTGACATGCACACACAAAAAGCAACGGTGATTCAGCACAAACAGTGCTAGCTCTCACAATATGAAAGGGAAAAAAAGGAAAACTGGGGCAATATTTATAGAGGAGCTCTGCCTCTGTCCCAAGGATCTCTAGGAACCTGGAAAGGTTGAAACGTGAGGGAGGGAAAGGGATAGAATATATTTATGGATGAGGAGAGGGAATCTTGATAAAACCCCCCAGCACACTTGAAATATGCTCCTGACATTCCGCCAAAAAAAGCAAAGGGAAAGGTGGAAATAGAGACTATTGGGATAGATGACTCTCCAAAATGATCCTGCAGTATGTGGGGCATGGTCAGATGAAAGCGGGGGCGTTTGAGACCAACGCTGGCACAGGATGAGAGCAACTTCATATCTACGTCTTATCTTGATAAATATCTAAGTCACATGAAGATTTCCCCCCCATAATCAGTGAAGGCACGCAGAGCTGCACGCTTCAGGAAACAACAGGATAAAGGGATCAAATGAGAGAGAAAACTGAAGAGGAAAAGCACAAACTCCCTGTTGTGTATTAATGACTTTTACTGTTCAGCAGCACCTGTTTACATTTTCATACTTTAACATAATCAGCAGAGATTTCAGACTTGAACCCCTCTCTGTTTCATCAAGGTCAGAGGTCAGCAGAGTGGACTGGTTGCTACGGTCATACATCAAAGTGAAGCATTCCTGTAAATCCACTGGACTTTCACAATCGCAACACACACACTAAGAGAGAGAGACAGAGAGAGAGAGAGAGTCTGGAAGAGTGACAGTGAACATGTGCACCAGTCAGCGTGGCCACCACTCGGTTTTTGCAGACAAACACACATGCAGCAGCCGCACTCACCAAAGGCATGGTGAGGTGTGTATGCAAACAGGCACCTGTTTGCACCTGTACGGCATCAATAACGCCAAATATAGATGTATGAATACGCTCCTCCCCTTAGCAGCGCGCACACACACGCACACACCTCTTCCATCATCACATGTGCTCATGCTGTAGCTGTCAACAGTGAAACGAGAGTGGAGGTTCCCACCTTTATACTTCTCCCTGACATTCTCATAGGCCTGGATGAAGTCCTGCTCGTCAGCGTTGGGAGGCAGGTAGGCGGGTTCATACATGGCCATGCCGGCGTTTGTCACCCTCTTCTTATCCTCTTTCTCCTCCTCCTCTCTGCTTCTTCCTCTCCTTTAACTTAGCTTCTCCCTCACTCCGGCTGTGTCAATATATGTGTGTGTGAGGCAGGCTGTGCTGTCCTCTGCGTGCTCTCTCAGATGTGTGTATGAACCCTCCACAGCTCCAAACTTCATTCCACAGCCCAGCACCACCCCTGCCCCCCCCCTCACTCCCATTGCCTGTCTCACAAATACTAATATAAATGTCAGGCCCCTCCTTTTAAAGTTACACACACTGGAAGACGCACACACACACACACCCACACAGCAGTACCTGCCAAGCAGAGCAGCAGCATGAATCAGCCTGGTAACAGTTCAGCTAAATTAGACCGTGATAGCTGACAAGAAGATTACAATATTAGAATATAACCATCAGACAAAACTTAGAGATTAAATTCTCTTGTGTGTGCTGTGTATCATGCAATTATCTTAATTACATTACAGCTGCTCCACACAATACAAGGCCCATACATGTTTTGTAGGTTGTTATTTTATCGTCCTCTGATTAAACATGTGAAATAAGAAACTCAAAATGTACTAATGGACTTATGATGGTTTTAGCACTACTGACACCAACACAACATCAGCACAAGACAGGAACAGTGACTATAAGCATGCACTCTAATACTTAAAATTAGAACACAACCAAAACTGGATTTCAAAGGCTGATAAAGATATTTGAGAGAATTAAACAATGTGATCATATATTGGCTGATTCACAAACATATAAACAAATGTTTTTGCCACAGATCCATCAAATTTGGTTATTAAAAAGCTGTAATAAAGGAATGCATAGGATACATTACAGGTGAATAATAAACTTCTATATTGGAGATGACAGTAACATTAAATATGAATGTGAATTTTGCATAGCAATCGTCACCGTAAATTAAATCATTATGAATAATGACTATATGTTAAAACACAAATACAGCAAATACATATATATGTGTGTGTGTGGGCGTGTGTTACAATGTAAATATACACGGGTCAAATATACATTTAAAAATACAGCTTTCAAAACATTTACTGCGATTTCTGTTTACATATCTGCCAATGTGTACAATCATACCTTTATACCTGTGATAATTATAACTACATTGGTCCGTCCACAATGTAGCAGCAAGGACTTATGATGGCTTAACTGTATCACAACATTTACTGACAACCAACCACATATGATACCTGCATGTAATTAACAATATATTAAGTTATTAACCATTGACAGCTATCGTGTTTCTCTGAAAATAATTGTATTAAAGATGATCCAGGTCCTTCACAAGTAACTAATTAACACAACTGAAATCAGGTTAAATACGCAAACAGACAAAGAGATAAAGCACGTCGTTATTATTTTGAAGATCCTAAACCATCATAAAATGTTACTCAATGTCTTATTTCAATCACATTCCTAAATGGAACAGGACATACGTAAATGTCCCTCCTGACTGAGCTGCAATAACACACTACAGCTGGTAGCTGTTATGTTACAGTCAATCACTGGGCAGGTTTGTACTTTGATACAAGATGCCTACAGAGCAATGAATAGATTAACAGGCAGTTGCACTGTAGAAATGCCCTTGACATCGACTGGGAACATTCATCAGCTGCCACTGAATATTCATCAGATGACTTGATCAGGTAAGGTGCTGACTGCTCAGAAAATGAATACATTATGATTAAAGATGGAAAAAAAAGAGCCAACAAACATATGTTACACTGCCATTAGTCATTTTAATTTCCCATCTAATTTAGCTGCTTCATTGTTGTAACAATATATGACATTGTCACATATGAGGCAGGTTTGATTTATATCAATGCAGGATGTGGAATAAAACTTTTTTCATACCAGCAATGCTGCCAAACACAGACACAAGCATGTCAGTGTGCAGAGACAGATTGTGCATTTCAAATGGCCCAGAGTGCTGCAGAAAAAAAACTTATGTTGTTTATGTTTCTCTGATGGCACACCTCGTAAAAATGATTTGGAGAATCAAGACAATAATCCCCCCTCAGCATCATTTCCACGCTGGTTTGGGTAGGAGCCCTTTGCAGCACAATGGTGGGCAAACGTGATGTAGGAAAAGGAAAATCCCTGCAGCTCAGCCTGTCAGACGTTTCTTTTGGCCAAGGCCAATCTGACATCAGCCAGGACACTTTCCTGACAGGAAACACGATAAGTCCAAACTCTGAGCCGCTGCCCGATCACAACTGTGGGACAAGTGAGAGCGTGTGTGTGGGTGTGTTTACACTCACTCTAACAGGAAATGGAAAGCCCTTTTACAAGCACCAAGACACAGAATTGGGCAAGCACCGTAGGTCGAGCACATTCTCAGTTTCAAAATTACACATTAATTTCTTGATTTAATTTGAAGATTCTGATGTTCATTTATGAGAGTTAATGGATAACTCCCAAAAGTCTAAAAGAGACCAAGTGAGTGAGTGAGAGTTATATAATTAATTCTATAATTTACACAAGATGAATTCCCAAGGCAATTAAGGCTCTGCAAGTTGTACTTGATGCGCAAACAAGGTAAATATCCAATTATTATGTACTTATTGGCTGCTATCCATGAATGTAATGGAACCCGTATGTTCTAGGATGGACAAAAAAAGGATTTCTATGAAACAGATCAAATCCTTCCAGCGTTGTTGACAGATTTGTATTGAGTTGGAAGGAGGTTATGTTGAACAATTGATGACTGCAAAAAGGCAAATCAGATGTTTCTATGCAAGGCTCAGAACTTATCAGTTAAGGAATAGATGTGCCGTTATGGATCACTGATCACATTAATAGGCATACAGTGTGTTAGACACACAAATCCAAAGCAAAAATGTCATCATACAGTGGTTCTCAAAATGTGGAACATGTACTACCCGTGGTGCTTAAAGTGCCCCCTGGTGGAATATTTGATGTAAATTTCTACATTTTCTACAATGGCAAATTATTCACAAATAAAAGGGGTAGATTTTTTTGTTGTTGTTGAAAATCACCCAACATGTGTGCACACATTATGTACTATGTAACTTCAGTGACTTTGCTACTTTTCCACTCATATTCTGAACTTCTCAGTTATGGGGTTTTTCTGTGATGTTGCATAGAGTTGTTAGATTGCTGTTAAGGTCGAACTTAGATGTTGGTGGCAGTCGGTTCAAAAAGTTTGAGAACTACCGAGTGGGATGATTCTTTCAAATAGAGCACAAAGAGCATTTAATATTGCAATTAACCGGCCAAAGCAGCTCGTCATGAACCATGACAGAGATACAGGCTCCTACATCTCTAGAAATAGAGAGAAATGGCAGAAGAACGATGATGAGAACAATGACTCTGGCTGCCAAATGGATGCCAGTAGTAGCCAAGAATGAACTATGTATAATAATCATATACTGTGCATAGAGTCATTAAAGGAACAGGTATAATATGCAACAGAAAATACAAACCCAAAACTATTCAAAGACTGAACAGTAAATATACACGCAGGGGAAATAGAGGAGAAATAAAGCAAAACTAGAGTCCACCAGGGGATCTGTGCCCAAATTAAAAATCCAACAGGCCCCAGCTCTCGGTAATTAATGATCATTGTGTCAACCTCACGTGGGAGCTTTAACACTCTCCATGGCAACATTTCTAAACTCGTGCACTGTTTTGTGGTTGTGTTGCATAAGGTGAGATGCAAAGGAATAAGACAGATCATCCCACTTTATCATGCCTCTGCGCTCCATTAATGTTGTTCTGCAGGTATGAAATGCTTTGCAGAGGTATGGCTTGGGACATTTTTTATGGTATGAGATGATGTGAATGATTTATTTCCTGTGGTCAAAGATTTGGGCTTAATAGAGAGGTTAACTGACAAACAGAAGAAGTGATTTCATAACGGTGGAGGAAGGATTCAGTCATGTGTCAAGGCGTGCACATATGCTGGTCAAATTCACGCTGCTCACACTGTTGAATTAGAAAAACAAGAAAGAGCCGCAGTCATATTTTCTCATGTCAGCGTTATTACTGTGACATATGTAGCTTTGAGTTGAGTTATTTAAAACTCAATATTTAGCAACTCAGAGCTCATGAACACACACTGACACTGGATCTTATGATCACATTGTCACACACACAAAATAAGGATGATGCTTTGGAGTTACCACTGACATGCTCACTGAAAGATTCTGGCTTATTTCTGGCTTGATTCTTGACTCCTAAAGAATTACACAAGTAAATATGGCTTCCTGGCGTGTGTGTGTGTGTGTGTACCCAGCTCTCAGGACGCAACAGGTGCACGTGGGTGTATGCTTTAGCTTAGTCACACAATCTTTCCATATTGGAAGATCTGATATCGGTGTGGGTCTGATCCCGCGTGTGTGTTTATGTGCACAAACCCTTTAACCCCTTGAGAGTGTACTTACATTCAGAATATACATATGTTTGTATATGCACTTCATTTGATACCGTGCCCGTGAATGGCCCCAGGGGATGAATGGAGGGCAACAAATAAGCGTGTGAAATAAAATATGTCCTCTGCCTCCTCTATGTCACGGTGTGTCAGACATGAGACACTGTGTGAACCCCTGACAGTTTCACGTTGTGTTTAACCTTGGCCATGTAAGATTTTGCTGTTATAATCGACTAATGCTACATTTACACTACACATTTAACCTAAATCCAATTATGATAGCCTCTGATGAGCCTATGATGCCCAAGTCCAAGGCCAGGTCTCCCCTACTGCCGGTCGCCATTGGGGGGACGGATGTGGAGGTCGTGCAGACTTACAAATACCTGGGTGTGCACCTGGATGATAAGCTGGACTGGTCAGTGAACACTGAAGCCCTCTACAGGAAGGGGCAGAGCCGGCTTTTTTTTCCTGAGGAGGCTCAGGTCCTTCAATGTCTGCAGCAAGATGCTGCAGATGTTCTACCAGTCTGTGGTGGCCAGTGTTCTTTTCAACGCTATAGTGTGTTGGGGG
>OMOW01107022.1:0-12521 GCA_900312555.1 Lamprogrammus exutus
TTTATTCACAACAATCTTTAATAAAAGCTACAAGCATGAAGCTCTTCTCAACTTTGCCTTAATAGAAAGCAGTGCCCCTTTTTTCTCAGGAATAATTTTCAGTGAAGTCGAAAGCAGTCCATTTCTTTGTTATGTCACGTGTGTGTGTGTGTGTGTGTGTGTGTATGCGAGAGAGAGAGAGAGAGAGAGGAAATAGAGAGAGGGGTTGATTGCTGTAGAGGATATTGTTCCAGAGGGAGGAAAGCTAATAGGTTTGTTTGTGAGGATGCTGCACCTGTCGTTTATTGATGGATTGAGCTGTAAATAACATTGTGAAGCTGTTAAGTGCTCTGTGGGGGCTCCTGTGTTTCTTCCGCCGCTCTCCCTTCTCTTCCACACACACACACGAGCGTGCACACACACACACAAACACACACACGTGCACACACACACACACACACATATACACATCTTGTTCTCCGTGAGAGTCTTTCAATACTCTTTAAGTATAAACAAGTTCAGGTGTATACGACAAGCTGACGTGTTAATTTGTGGCAGGAATTTCTTTAGTGATGAATGCAGAGTTTCCCATGCTCATCCTTTGTGCTCTCGTATCTGTGTAGGACAGTCAGTATGTGTGTGTGGGTGTGTTGCAGAGTGTGGAAACCCTCTGTGAGTGTATTTATAGCAGTCATTGTTGAGCCCACAGAACCCTCTGTAATTGGATCTGCTCTCCCACAACAGAGTCCAGTGATAAATGAGTTGGCAGACGTCATTGCTCATGCCATCTCTGTGATAACCGTACACCCCATATCACTGTCTTAAGCTTTTGTCGTCACAGGATTAAATTCATAAGTGAATTGTGAGCCTGCTGCATTATCATTCTATGCAGTGTGAAAGAGACGTTTGTTGGAAACCTGTTTGCTCTGTCTGTCTTCTTTGTGTGCTATAAATGTAATATTTGTGTGGCTTCTTTCACGGTGTTGCACTGGAAAGGCTGAGGTCATGTTTCAAAGCCTAATAATCACGACGATGCATCTTTTATTTAAAGGAAAGAAAAAAATGCTCGTATCTAAAACTCATTTGTGCTGTTTGTAGGCTCAAGTTTCTGTTCCATTCGGCAGGGTTTCTCAAACTGAGGTGAGTGTACCACCAGTGGTACTTAAAGCGCCCCCCTGGTGGTACGTCAGGAAATGTGTTGCAGAAAATGAAAACTGTTGAAATTGTTTGCCAATTCTGTTATTGGGACAAATTATGTACAAATGATTTCACTGAGAAATATTTTGAAGTTTCAGTTTTATTCTCTTTTAATTAAGAACTTTGAATTGTTTTGTTGAAAAATGCCCAACTCATCTGACACAGAATACAGATGTGACGTTTCCATTCAATGAGCACAATTGTTTTTATATACCTCTGAAGTTACTGAAGTTATCTAACACGTCAAAATCAACTATCAGTTATCAAAATAGAGTACTTAATATGTACTAATAAGTACTACTACTACTACTAATATGTACTTAATGATAAATAGCACTTCTTAATATTATAATTAGAGGTTAAGTAACTTTTAAGCAATATTACAACATATTTTTTATGTGTAATAATACAATTTAATTTTAATATTTGCAACATATGACATGAAGACACAGCTGGATATGCACATATTTCATCCTGTCTTTCTGTGTATGTGTGTGTGTGTGTGTGTGTGTCACTATGTTGGAAACTTCTCTCGGCTCAGCCGGAGAATATGAGAATGTTACAATTATAAAACAAGATTGACAGGATGGATAGTGTTGCACTGGCAGATGACAGTTCCTGGCTGCCTGCCTAGAAGTTATTCACAGCAAAGCCCATGCATCCACACACACATACACACACACACACACACACACACACACACACACTTAAGTGAGTCCCATCAGCAGTGCAAGTGTTTGCGTGTGTGTATGTGTGTGTGTGTGTGTGTGTGTGTGTGTGTGTGTGTGTGTGTGTTCAAGGTCAAAGCAAACCCATGGTGCCACCCAGCAAACACACTTCCACAGGGGGTGGTATAGGGTGCAACGTACAGTATTTAGTTTAATTGCTTCAGTCAACATTTCACACACTCTGAGGGCTGAAAATAGACTGGATTCAGTCCTGGCATGCTTTGATTTTAACCATGATAATTATACACAATTGATAACTATTATGAGAACATTTCTTGTACACCTCTGAACATCCCCATCATGTTTGGAGGTGATAAGGTTTCACACATGTTCCTGGAAACCTGAGGAGCTGAACCTGGGCCTCAGGCGTTAAAAACGGGAATTAACAAACCGGCTTTCACACAATGTACAAAGTATGAAGCTTCATTTGGACCACAAATACGTTGACACTTTGTACAATACATTTATTAATGTCTGTTATTGTTGCTTACTTGTACTTGCTAAAAAAAAGTTGTTGGTGTGTATTTGGTTTGTCATTATCTTTTTGTTGTATCATTCTCACATTTGTCTGATTTTGTCACTGTGCATTGTCACCATGTTTGTCAACACGTTGCCTCTTTTGCCCAACTAAACCCAGTTTTAAACAACTTAGTGCCTTGACTACTAGCACGCAAAGTGCTCCAGACGAAGGCTAATAAAATGAAAAATACAACTATCTGCATTTTATCTGTAGGCTACTAATTAAAACAAAAAAGAGGTTTATTGTTACTCGTCGTTATCTGATCAACAGACGACGTGTAGCAGGTGCAGAACAACAAGATGACAATAACGGAAGCAATACATGTTACCAGCTGTGTGTTGGCCAGAAAAGTTGCCAGTGATGTGGATCATCAGATGGGAGAAGCAACACGACAAAGACACGACTGTCAGAGTGTGATGGATGAAGGCTGCCCTGCACTGAGATCCCTCACACACACACTTACGTAATAAGCCTGAAGTAGAGGGTTGGCACCCTCACAGATCACAAGGTGCTGGCTGTGATCTTAGCTGTCATGAGTTGACATAGAGGGCGAATCTGCTGCTCCTCATAATTGATGGACGCCATGGAGCTTGTGTGCCACCCACATACTCTGCTGCCTTACAATGTTTTTCTATTTTTAAATCAATATCAGTCGCATTCAGCACATAGCTGAATAGCCTCCTAAGACTCAGAAAATACTCATCACCAGAAGCCAAGTGCTGCAAGTCGATTTTTGTGTGGTCGCAGGAAAATGACAAATTGTGACCAAAGTATTATAAGGTTGTACTGGCTTTTTGGTCAAAGGTTAGTTGATCAAATAAACTTAATCAGTGAAGGATGCGTTATGTTTGTGGGGTTATTTGTGTATTTTTCAAATTTATGGGTTTAATGTTTTAAAAGGTCAAAAGTTGTAAGAGTTCAGACAGTTGGAATGACAAAAACTTTAAAGCCCTGCATCTCAAAAAGGGTCTGTGGACCAATAGAACCTGATAATACAAAGGTCACGAAATGTGATCTTAACAGAAATATAAAAATCTTGTTCTACACAAAGAAGGCCTAAGGCAACAGCCATGGGTATAACTAAGAGGTTTAGTTGTGCACAATGTACACATGCTGGGGGCAAAATATGCAGCTTTTACAAGTACATACAAGTAAGTAAGTAAGTACAATTACTGCAGTTTTCCTACGCCTGGTGACAACAGTGATAATTCACTTGTATATGACATGGCAGTAGTTTAAGCTTACACATTACCAGTTACCTGTTTAAGAACAACTGATGAAAATTAAAGATAGCCTGAAATAAATCCTTCCTCTGTGAAATGTATAATGTCTGTTTTTTTCAACACTGTCAGAGAGGTTTTGATTCAACTATGGTCATCTTAGGCTTTAGTTAATGGTGTTGTTGGCCTGGAGTGCATTATTATGATTGTTTTGTGCCATTTACATACACGAGGGCTGAAAGTTTATCAGACACATCTCCAAATATAATATCAAATTTCCATTTAAACCATTCTCGCTTCATCCAGATGAGAAAGATACACTTTAAATTTGAGTTATGAAATGATGTAAAGTTACCCTATGTTTTTAATCAGCATGGCAGCTGTGTTTTGTTCACAGGAAGGAGCAGCATTGTTAAATTCTTAAGCTGACAGACTAAAGCTGCAAACTCTTTCTCTTTGGTATAAAGATATACAGTTCATTTTGTTTGGGTTTTATTAATAATCACCAGGATTAAATTAAGTGTATTGTAGTGACAGTGATTATCATGATTGAATATTTTAAAAAACAACATACATTTTCACGTTATAGACTCCCCCCCAGATGATCAAGTTTAAATATTGATACAATATTTAGAAATGCAGTTTAGAAGCTCTTGTTATATCTTTATATGACTAGTTTGAATTCAATAAAATGAATCTTACAAACACATAGAAATGATGGCAGGATGGTTTCTCTTGCACACACTTATCAGTGCTTCGTTTTGTTATATTTCAGTCATAAACCTCTGAAGATTAGATTTTTATTTGTTCATAGTCAGAATTCATCGCCAGAGACTTTTATTTTGAAAGCGGATTTGTGAAACAGGAAGAAGCCTATTTAGATTTCTTTAATGTTGAAATCAGGTGGACCTATTGCAGTCAAGTGAATGACGTCACGTGGATTAAACGCGAACCCTTTTAATCAAAGTTGTCGCTAACACTTTCCGTCCACAGATGCTTCCGCATTTCCTATCGGGAACCATCGCTTATTCAACTGTGAGTAAAAATCATTAAAATAAACTTTATCCTCATTTATCCTCTCTTATTTTGTTTCTTACGCTATTTTACAACTGTAGAGCGAATTTCAAGAAGAAATGTAGTAATAAAGCGAATATCTGCACGTGACTGTAGTTACACACATTTATTCATGTTCATTATTATTTTACAAGTAAATTGTGACGTAAACTATGAGTGCAGGAGTGAATACAGAGTATAAAGACGAGAGAGAATGAAGGCAGATGGACAGAGAGTCTGTAAAAGTGCTTCAAATGCTTCTCTAAAGGTTGATAGATCTACGTTTTGTTATCAGTTTAGAAAGAATTGTGCACTTTTAGAAATAAGTTTTGCTAAATTACACAGATTTAAACAGTGGTGGTATATGAATGCTACAGACATAGTAGTTGTTATGCTGCACCAAACAATTCGACATTTTAACATTCAACCAAACAATAAGTAAAAGCTGAAACAAGTGGCTATGCAAATTGTGTATCATGTCAAAACAAAGCCTGCGTCTTTCCCCTTTAAGGCTAAACCGTCTACATGAGCTATGGTGAGGCTTCTTTCACTTCACTGTTTTCAAGTTCTGCTTCCTCATGTTTGACATTTCCTAACACAAGTTGCTTTGTCATGCGAATGGAACAAATGATGTAGTGTGAAGATACCGTGCACTGGTGTACACCCAGCATACAGCATATTTCCATTGACCTAGCTGGGAAGAAAAAGCTCAAACAGCTGTGATCTACAAGTGAAAGGTAAGGCGTCTTCTGAAAAATGATTTTCACAGTCACAAATCTGGTGTAGGCGGTGCTGGATAAAGGGTGCTGGCGTCTGGAATCAAATACTGAGACGTCTGATTGCTTAAAAATGGCAGGGAGGCTGTTACAGACAGAGGAGAGAGGAGAAAACTGCTGCTGTCATTCTGTCAAAAGGAATGAAGTGGAGTCCTGGAAACTTGGAGCAGAGAGGACAGATGAGTGCATGACGAGTGAGTAAATCAGTATCACTGTATGTTAAAAGTAGGATTTTATTATCGTTGCGTTGATTGACAAGGAGTCAGAAAAGAGAACCCAAGACAAATGCATTAGGGTGATATAAAAAGGCCTTAACAAAGTGGATATTTGAATAGATATTCCCAAAAATTCTTAGGAGCCTACTCTGACCTATACGTAAAACAGATCTTTAGAAATACCATACATGTAATGAACAGTATGTACTGTGGGTATATTGGAAATGTGTACAGCCCAGTGCAAACTCCCCTGTGATGTAAACAAGCTGCAGGTCCCTGAGCTGCCGCAATGGAGGAAGCGTACACAGAGCTGTACCAGGAGTTTCTGCGCCTGAGAGCACTTTGCATGAAACAGGCGACCATGCTGCACCACCTCACAACAGCTCTGCAGAAACACAAAGGTCCACATATAAGATTTTATCAGTGCCCACATGGAGTAACAATACACTGAACATGTGTCAAACTCTCTCTGCAGATGTCATTTTTCCTCATGATGAGCTGGGTGATATGGCGTCCATCCCTGTGCAGTGCACCCAGAAAAGCCCAGTACATCTCTGTGAGGATCCTCAACCACCAACAGGCACAACACACAACATCAGAGCGCAGGGTGGCTTTGAGCTCCTCTCTAGAAATGCAGGGGCCTTCTCTGATCTGCTTGCTGAAGATATTAACAAATTTGGTGTGAATGTGCGCTGTCAGAGAAAAGAGGAGAGGAAAGTGGAGCACAAAGCCCCACCCGTCTCAGCTCCGGATTCCTCAGGGTGGCACAGACCCTCATCAAGTGTCTCAAAAAATCCAAAGCACGATCCTCCTGTGGGGGGCAGGATGCTGCAGACAGCTCGGGTAGGTGTCTTAGCTGGCCAAAAATCCCAGCCGTGGGCTTGGTCGTCTTTGAACTGTGGAAACTCTTCAATCTATCCTTGGCGGCTACCATAATCTTCCTCACAAACTCTCTGTGTTGTCTGGCGTCCTCTGTGTTTGTGTTAGATGACGAGGACAGATAATCCCTCCCTGCTCAGTGAATTCCTGTCTGGCGGGATGCTGATGTCCGATGTGGCGCTGCAGTCTCATACTTGTGAGTTCTGCCAGGCTGTTTTCCCTGGAGACACAACCACCAGAGGAGAGTTCCTACGGCACCTCTGCACACACATCTCCTAGACTCACACATTGTGCTTTTCTTTCTTTTGCCTGCTACATTATCACGAACAGCATTCCAGCTGACCTCTGCTTCACATTGTAAGCTGTTTGCAGATGGATCAATAGTGCAGATGTTGTTATCGACCTAATTTTCTGTCTGAGATATAAAAAGGGTGGTGGTGCCTGTAAAACAATAGCTCTAATCTTAAACTACCCAACAGATTACAGGTTAGTCGCACAAAGACGACGTACAATATTGTGCACTATGATGTATATAGCATCTACTCCAGTGGTTTTCAACTGACAATCAGTTCACATTAAATTAATTCATATAAATTAACTTTATAATGAGTAGACAAGGCTACACAATATGAGATCTAGCAATGCGAATGTTTAGACAGATACTATAACTGGCTTACATGTAACTAATAACAAAGTTGAGAGAGGAATAAATTATTACAACCAATATTGTAGTTTGTGATGAAAAAAGGCCTGCTGATTCACCTTTTATTGTGAAGTTCTAGTTTAATTCTGCTTCCTGGCCACAGAACCTTCTTGTTTATTTAGGGGAAGTAATAGTTTGCAGGATTTTTGTAATTACACCTTATTTTATATTATATACTATAATATAATATTATACATATATTATTTTCTATTCATTAATATCTAATTAATTTTGTTATCATTCATTAGAAATGGGTGGTTACCACTGTGACTGTGACTTACTGAATAGGATAAGCGGCTTTAGAGGATGTATGCATATTAATATTAAGCAACAATATCCAAAGTCAAACATGTACTGTATGTCTTTTACCTTTATGATTGATCTTTTTTGTCCTCGTAGATATGATTTAGAGAAATGATCATCAAAATGTAGTAATTTATGATAGAGAGATGGCATAAAAAGCATACAATTTATGAATGCTCAAGTCCAGAATTAAAAAAAAGCTGAATTTGTGGTATAAAATAAAAAGCAGTTCTTAACAGATTTTGTGTTTTTGCTCTTTGATGCGTGAGTGTCATTTTCCTCTAAACTTATACTCTACTGAATCCAAAGACACGCAGCACTAATACATTAAAGTTAAACTGAAAGATTTTATGGTCCTGGGGGTTAACCTATAATATTCAAAGTCAAACATGCTGTGTATCCACCATTATGATGATTTAAGCCTGATGAATTTTGTTCCTGGTGCAACACCCACAATACACAAGTGTTGCAGAAATAGAAGGAGAAACCCAAAATGCTTGCTAACTCTGTAATTTGGAGTGAGTGTGTCTTCATATTCCATTCAAAGGAGGGAGGGAGGGTGTGTGTGTGTGTGGAAAGACTCATGATGACATCACTGGCACAGGTGAGTCATGGCAGCATCGTCTGTGCATCGTCAAGGCTCAGTGCAACAAACAAGATGAGGTGTGGATGACTGAGTGATGCAACTCCTGTCCCCCACCACACATCATGCTCAACCCAAAGAAAATGATTCTCATGTAATACAAGTACAGCTTTAGGCAATAAAATAACATTTATTGATATGTAACAAAATAAATAATCTGTTTTAACATAGTAAACCGAGGTTATCTAATGCTAAGGAGACAAGCAGGTGTAACTGATGCACAGCAAACCTCGCCGATTAATCCTGAAGTAAACAAAATGATTCCCGATCTTTATCCACATGAGGTGCGCCATAAGATTAAATCAGAATGCATTAAAACAATGTCTTATATGAAGGCTAGTTGTGCATGTGATTGTGTTGCTTTCTTTTACCAAGAAGGTGAATCTGATTGTGTTGCTTTCTTTTACCAAGAAGGTGAATCTACTTTACATAATACTGCCCTGATTAAAATGTAAGTGTACAGATACCATCCCAAACATGTACTGTCGAATGTTTCACGTAAAGACTTATCAATAAGTGTCTTTTATCAAAAACCTACTGTACATTTACCACATTTTTCTGAAAATGATGCAGCAAATGTGTTGCTGTAACTGTAGTTTACCACTGAGGCTTCACAATGTCACAATCTACCTCTCCTATTGGTCACAACACTGAGGTGAAGATAAAGTGAGCAAAGAGAACGCCTATAGAGGGGCTCTAGAGCAAGGCGCTGACCCCTGTTAATAGCTGATCCAGAATATTTCACTGTAGAGAGGCAAGTGAAAAGTTGCTGTGGTAGAAATCAATAAATAGCGTTAATGTGAGAAAATGTACTATAAGAAAATACACCACAGAGATTAGCGAGGGTGTGCGGAGTACATAAGTACTCATAAAGTAAGGAATTCATCAAGAAACGCCTCAGGAAAAATGCGGAACAAAAGCCTGAAACAAACAATCTAATTTCATTCTAACACTCTGTCTAAATAGAGTGTATCTTGTTAATATAAAGGAATATCACTCGTGTCTGACGTCACCATAAACTAGCCGTTAACATCCATTTCCTGAGGGTGATGAGCTGCAGAGAATGTTATACTGTAATATGAAGAGAATGTTGATCAAAGTCTCCATAGGTAGCCACATTCCATCCAAACAATTGTGTTACTCAATTAGGAGTTTCCAAAGTTTCCAAACTTGCAGTGGCTCCTTCCTGTGGCGCCCCCTGCTGTGTCGAGCCTTCTTCATTTGAAACAAGTGAAACTTCCAGCACTCAAAAGTTGCTCACAATAAATTAATGAATTTTTCACCTATTAGCTGAAACCTTCACAACACAGAGGCCATGTATCTTAAAGATAAATGTAAAAATGCTGTCTGCTCATTTCTGTTACTTCCTGAATACAAAGCTAACACACACCCTTTGGGGTTTGGAAGTCTCTGCAGGTTTGTGTCACTGATAAATTCAGATATTTCCTTTAGTGATTTTGAGACCTCTCCCCACAAGATGCTCATGGCATTAGTATTGTAAGAAGATGTGAAAGCCTCCTCAGTAACAGCCCACACTGCAGACCGATTAGACTTCGCTGGCCTGAGTTCCCGGTGTTTTCATTTCCCCCGATAGCTGGAGTCATCTTTGGTGATGCAGGGGCTGCTGCTCCTGCACGCTGTTATCGAGCTCCTCCTCTGTACTTTACTCTCATAATCTGTGAAGAGAAATAAAGAGGAGACCTCATACAGAATTGAGTTTAGGAGTCACAATTTGTGATTTCGGAACCATTTAGTGGTTGTCCACTACTATCTAAGGAGCACTAAGCACTAATATGTAGTATAACAATGATTCCAAAAGTGATTTAAAGTGTGTGACACAAATACTGTGAGCTCTCTCCGTTTGTTAGAAACATGAGTTGAAAAGTTGAGAATTTGGGCATTTCACGGGAAGCTTGCTCATGCGCTCTGGTTTTAATGCAGTAGTTTACTGCCATGAATGCAAAGACAACAGTATATAGCTTTACAATGATGGGTGGCAAATGGTCATCATTATATTGTGGCGTATGAACTGAAAAAGCACAAGATCTTTGAGTCTTGATTTGTGCAAGCCAGCTCAAGATTCTCCCACAGAGTGAACTCATGACACAATGTGGTTTATACATGACCAACCTAAACAAAGCAAGGTTTCCACTATTGGAAATTTAATGATCTTAATATTGAGAGAGGCCAGCATTGATCATAACTTGGTGTGATTTGTTTGTGTGTACTCTACTATAGCACTACAAAGTAATAGTTTTAGCTGGTGAAAGCATTGGCATCAAAATAATAAAAAAGCAAGGTCGGTAAATAAATCAAACAAAACGTGATGCTCATTCTGTATTGTGTATTTAACACGACACAGGATAGTTGACATGACATCGGATACTTCATTTGTATTCGTTTATACAGTATGTGTGTGTGTCTTAATATGATATGGATGTGTGAATATGGTTCTGTAAACAATATGTGAAATATGAATGAATGCACTGGTCTTATCTGTGTTTGTTTGTATTTTATCTTCTTTCTTTTCTTAACACCAGCCTGACTATGGACTTCAGATGAAAATTTGCATTTTGGCTAAATCTGGTGTTTATATTGAATGTTCATTAATATGCACTGTCTCTGATACATAAATACATCTTAAATCTTAAAATGTTATTGTTATGACTATGTTACAAAAAAATGCATTCATCAACTCTAATTGAAGAAACAACTTTGTGTACTCTTGCAACATCTCCATGTAAGTCGTTTTTCAACTGTTTCTTAGTAATTTAAATCTATAAAAGCAGAAATCTTTATTGTGCAACATATACTAAATGATTGACCACTCATTTGTTTGTCAAGAACCTTCTAAGTCCATTTCAGAATTGAGTTCCATGTAATTTAACAAAACAATATACATAAAATTACATACTTTATAATAGTAAACTATACAAATGTAACTGTACAATGTAATATACAAATATAAAAGCGCACATTCAATGACATATATGGAACAATACAAGCAGTTGGGATTTGTATTCATGATTTAAATGTTCTCAAATGAACGACAAATGATATTCTGCCTCCATAAATCTGACAACAGAGAACAGTGACGTTGACAGGAAGTGACTTTCACGCTCTGATCAATGAGAGAGGGGAAACTCGGCTGAATAACACGAGGCGAAGTGAGGGAGATCGACGTCAGAGATTAAACATATGTCATTTTTGTTATTTCCTCAGTCCTTCTGGTTGAGGCAGAGATTATAAAAAAGACTGTGCCATTTCCCTGCCCACAGGTTTTATTTTTGCACACTGTCGCTTGGTGAGTCAATGCAACGCCCCTCCAATTACCTCCCACTCCTTCACCCCCACGCCCCATCCATCCCGCCCTTCAGCCCACGCACCTAACACACTCTGACGTCAGTTACTGATGGGTAACGGGGGGTCTGATCTACCGCCCACAGAGTACTTCCTCTCCCCCTGCCCCCGCATGTCTTTGCTGGCTTCTCTCTCCTCTCCTCGTCTGTTCTACTGGCTATCACAGCCCAGAAATACGAAGATCACTTGTTTTTTTGTGTGTGAAAACGGCCATGAGGTGTCAGAAAAATGCTACGCCTATAACAGTGTATCACCCCCCCTTCTTCTCCTACGCTCCCCTCTCACTCTTTTTCTCTCTGTATCTTTCTCCACCTCCTTCTATTTCCCCCTCTAACTCTCTAATTTACAGTCTGGTGAAGTTCAGCTGTGCATGGTGGGAGGCGGCACCTCAGAGAGATTGTGACTCACTGGAGTTCAAACTGTAGAGCTATAAAATATTCATTGTTAGAAAAGGTTAGGGATTCTCTGTCTGACATTTTTAATTCAACCCAATATCAACAATTTCTACCTGTGCTCTCAGTTTGTACACTACAGAACGTCATCAATCCACAAAATGGGACTTTTATTCAGAACAAGTACACTGTGAAGCTGTTAGTTGAAAAGTCACCTGTGGAGTGAGCTCCGTCTGAACTCAGGCTGATCTTACCAGCCCGATCATGTGACACCATCCTAGCCAATCGCAGCCCTTCGTCCATAAGTGTTTGCTGTATGAGATGGCGACTCCAGTTGGCGGGGTTGGAGGTGTCGGTGGGGGGGCGTGAGGATGGAGACCGGTTGCACTGTGAGGCGATGTCTAACAGGACAGACAGAGCTAGTTGAAAATGTGATCTATAACACACTGATCATGACTTATCTAACAGAAACAGGAAGAACGTGGGGGGGGGGGGGGGCTTAAGAGGGGCCCAGCAGGGGACGTCTTTTGAAAAATGAAATAACAATGATTGT
>OMOW01107030.1:0-12056 GCA_900312555.1 Lamprogrammus exutus
AAAACCAGGGGGAAAATGTCAATCAGAGCCTGAATTAGAATAACTGGAGTAAGTCCCAGAGCTCAGAGGCTACTGCTACTGCTCAGCATGCACATGCAAATTTTGTGAGTCATGAGCATTTTTGCCCAGGTTACTTACAATGATCAACAACAAAAGATAATACTAGTCTATTTTCATACAGATTTTTGTTTCTTAAAACCCCCCAATTTTTAGACAAAAAATTATCTGACCCAGTGCCCCTAATGATATTCCTTTAAAGTATAGCATATTTCTGTGCAAAAACTATGCAAAACTATGAATGTGATCATAGCTTAGAGGAGAGTGAAGTGAACACATAGAAAATAGTCACTGGATGTAACTGGCATGACGGAATACAAAAACATTAACATTACAGTGACAGTCTGTGATGTTTAACTGAAGGAAGAATACTGCAGCTGATGTTGATGGGATTTAAGTTATTTTGCTGAAAAGTCTTCATGCAATGCCGATGTAATTTTTCTGGGGCCCATTGTTTTTAGAGCGGAAGGCCAGGTCAGCTGTTCTTGGTTTACCTCTGGGTCTCCTCCCAGCTGAAGCATGCCTAGAATACCACAATCCTAATCAAATGTCTGAACCACCTCAACTGGTCCTTTCAAAGAGAAGAAGCTGTGAGCTATGAGTCCCTTCTGGATATCTCATCTGATATGAGGGTATTTCTCAAAAACAACATCACCAATCTTCATAGAAAACAAAATCATGTGTCATGTGTATCCTATCAGGGGCTATCAATTTATCCCATATCCAAATATTAATCCAGCTGTATTTAAATATCTGCTTGAACAGGGGTCACATTCATGGAGTTGCTGCATGAATCTTTTTTTACACATCTGATTTCAAGGCATTGATAGTAAAAGTCTGGCTTTATATTTGCAAGTTAAATCAGAGGAATGAAGGGCCTCTATGAGCTCTCTATTTACAGATGCTACACTGAATTAGCCTGTCAATCTCACTCACCTGTGACCGTGCCCCTAGCATATTTAAATACTGTCTTGGGTGGTCAATTTTGCTTTTTAACCCCAATATCACAAGATCATGATCAAAACTAGGGAACACATTGGATTAAATTCAGGTTAAGTTCAAGATTAAGTTCATTCTGTGTGGGTTTTGGATGTTCTCCCTATGTCTGTGTTTCCTTTGGGTGCTCCGGTTTCCTACCATAGTCCAAAAACATACTGGTTAGGTGAATGGGAGACTCTAAATTGCTCATAGGTATAAATGAGAGCGAGAAGGAGATCGTCTGTCTCTGTATATTTCCCCTTTTCTCACAACTTTGAGAAGAGACAAACCAAAACAATAAAGTTTTGATCATAAATTAGGTTTGATAGGCCTTTGTCACGATGATGGAACTGAAGGCAAAGCCCCCAATTTACTGGTGGCTTTTGAACTAAAATAATCAGATTGTGGTCGTAAAATGCTGAATAGTGTTTCCTCTGTAAGGTGTCAGGACTCAGCCTTAGGGACAGAGTGATGAGTAGAGCTGCCACTCATTCATATTGAAAGGAGCCAGCTGAGTTGGTTTGGGAGGTGTTCTGAACATGGCTACTTGGTAGGAGAACATTGGGCAAACCCTGGAGAGATTATATAATCCCACCTGGTTTGGAGTTACATTTTAATGGTCTGAGATTACAATTCAATTATATTGTTACAGTACATAACAGTCCATGGATGGGTGGATGAGAGGGTAGAGAAACTGTAATCACATAATACTGGGCCTAAACATTTACAGTAGGCTTACTGTCAGCTCATAGTACAGACAGATTTTCCACCACTTAAATTTAGAATGTGATCAACACTAATTTAGAATGGCATAAACCCAATAAAATCATAGAAAAATGTAATTTGAACAGTCGGATCTTTGTTTAGGCCAACGATTCAGGAAAAGCAATAGATACAAAACTACAGAAATTCAATCTGGCTTCATTTTATTTAACACAGTGTTTACACACCACTGTTTGTGAAGTGAGTATTCCATATGTAACAGTGACCAACATCCCTGCATTCCCTTTGCAGCATTGTCTGAAACCTTTTAAGTTGCTTATCTTAGTATTTGCTATACGTGACTATACAGACTTTTAGTGTTCTTTGCATCTCAGGGACAGGGTAAATCATCATCAGCAGTAACACTGATCCATAGCATAACTATAACATAGTGTAGATCCAACAAGGTAGCCCTGATGCTGTGTCATGGCATGTTAGATGAGGAGGAAAACCAGGAGGAGAACTTGCTACCACAACATGGAAGTGTTTACATGTTTAAGTTACAGGAACATCCACATTGCAGGGGTTTTTCCCCCGTGTGATTTTAACAATCTTGGACTGCTGTTATTAGGACTGTCACGATTAATCGATTATAATTGAGTATTCGATTGAAAAAATAAAATGACGTAATCGATTCTTCAGCAAAATGGCAAAAGCAAAACGATTTACTGGTCTTTGTCTTAAATGGCAATATCACATCCATATCATTCATTAAAATTATTATTAGTTGGGATTGGGAATTTGTAGTTTTAATTTCTCCTTCTTGTCTCTCTTACAGTAAGAAACTGACTGTGATGGACATGTAAACTCAGAGAATATAAATATACAAATATCGACTACTCAATTAATAATCAAACTAATCTGTAGCAACTAATCAGTTTTCAAATAATCAATAGTGACAGCCCTAACTGTCATCTGTTTGCATGCCATTCTGCTGCCCATAGTGACACATGACTAATCATTCTTAAATAGGAAATACTGGAGTCTTATTGTTACCACTGGGAGGCATCGCAGATATTTACTAAAATCACATAACATGACATGACCAGCATAGAGCAGTGTGTAGTGTTCAGGGTTCAACAGCAACAGCTTCTATGGGCTCCACCTGGGGTTCGGTAATTGGGGTGGAGATGTCTTCCACCTGATCCGATTCTGGTTCAGTCACAACTACTGCCACCTGCGGACATATAGAGAGCAGTACAGTTTCAATGTGTGTTGGTCAAAGTAACCGGAAAACAATGAATATTTTTCCAAGTTTTAAAAGGTATTTCAGAGTGTGGACTGCTTTGCGTGACATAGAAGTGACACATGGATCATTAGATATTAATGCAATGACAATCTGGGACATGGGTTATTGTAATGTCATGTTACAGCTTAAATGCAGTAAGGTGATAAAGTGAATGCATCTACCTATTATGTCATCCTACCCATGTGGTTATTAGTCATCATTACAAATCATTGCAAAAAACAGCTACAATTGCTCCTCTACTACCTCTTGGAGGAGCAAACGCAGGAAGAACTGGGAGCCACTGCTGCTCTCTAACATTAGCATCTGATCAGAGGCGCTAATTCTATCTACACACAGATAAATATGCAGTTTGTCAACATCCAGATTGAAACTAACCTCACTCCGATTCTTTATGTGAAATATGCTTTCAACATTCATCAAACTTCAAACTTCACCCTGTCAATGGCAGAGCTGCTCCCCACCCACTCCAGCAATTTTTCAAAATTTAATGATTTTCAGCCTAATTACGTCCAAACTAGGTCACTGATACTGGACTTTTGTAAATTGCAGCATTATAGAGATATTTGGTGTTTACTCCGTAGGCCTTTGAATAGATCGAGGATACTATTTCTTTAACAGAAGTTATGCACTCCACAATTAAAGCTAAATGTATCTTGTGGATTCCCAAATAGAAATGTGTTATTCTATAATCATGGTAATACCTTGTAAAAATCAATTTTCTTTGGGTACTTTTTTTCCTTACAACGCCCTGCATGTACTTTATATCTTCACAACATTCTCTCAGCTACTTCACATTAAGGGGCGACATCGCGCAAGCTGTGAACTGATGAGAGAAGGCACCAGGAAGTTACTATAGGATTGAGATCCATGAAAAAAATACAAGGTCAAAGGTCATGCGAAAACACTTTCTGAGGCAACAATGAACATATTTGTATCTAATTAAACTTATAACTTCATGTAGAGGTGCCTTTAGAGGCCTTTACACATGTTCTGTGGATCCATAAGGGTCCATTCTATGACTACAAACCTGGTAAGTGAATGCCAAATATCTCCAGAATGATACAATTTACCAAACAAATAACCAAACAAACCAAAAAAAATCAATGTCAGTAGCCTAGTTCCTAGTTCAGTGGCCTAGTGGCCTAGTGGCCTAGATGTAAATGACCTGAAAATCAGGAAATTTTGTAAAATCCCAGAGTATCACTTTAAATGCTCTTTTCTTGGTACCTGAGATCCAGCTGGTTCCGCTGCAGCTGCAGCAGCCTGAATAGCTTGGACAGTCGGAATTGCTGGGGGGCGAGACTGAGGGTAGACGGGACGCTGGCTGGCGGCCTGCAGCAAAGACACACAACTGTTACTCAACTGTGCTTACATTATCTTACAAACTTTGTTTACTACACAAGTTTATTATACTGTTCAAATAACATTCTACTTCAGAATCATCAAATTCCATTCATTCACAATGGGAGCTACCACTACAGTCTACTGTGTGTACACAATAAGGACGTCCTTTTCCACGCCTACTTAATTCTCTGCAAATGCACTGCATATGAGTGCTAATTTGTGCGCCTGCACTAATAAACATTCATCCAGAGTGATGTGCAGCTAATCAAATTGGTTGTTTGTGACTCGGTCAGAAACCAAGTGTGGGCGTGGACTCATTTCTGTACTGTGTTGAGTGTGCTTAAAGTAGCTACAGAGAAGTGAAAAAGTGGAGAAGAAGCTGAAGCACAATTCTGTGTAATAATCAGCAGGCACCATTTGAGAGGGGAAATTAAAGAAGCAAGAATGAGCCTGACCCGTGTGAGCAATCTGACAGTGGAGCAATCTATCTGTCTGTCTGTCTGGAAAATAAGGCACCACACCTATCAGAGAGAGCTCACCGGGTAAGAAATGCTTTTATGCTTAAGCTTGAATTGTGTGATATTTTGTTGAAATTTGGAGTGGAGAGTGTGTATTTGTAATACCATACTGTGTGTGTGACGTCACTTGGCACTACTGAAATGTTTGACAACCAGGCACCACTGCTATGTTCCTCGATTGGCCTACTACCATTGCTTCAGCCTTTACTTTACTTACATTACTTTAGACTTATCCTATTACCATCTTGATTTAACATGATACAATTGTGGATTAAGAAAGGATTCTTTCTAACAGTTTAAAGGCACTCTGGGGCAGATGTTTTAATGTATCAGAGCTCACCTGGGCTCCTCCAGCAGCCAGAACACTGAGTCCAAACAGCATGGCAGTGATACAGATCAACAGCTCCAGCACAAGGAAGATCACCAATGTAACCAGGATCCCATCAATTAACAGCTAGCCAGAGAGCACACATGGTAAGGAAAAAGGAAGAATACTGTACATAACTTTAGAAATTACTTTTTTGTTAAATGTTTTCATAGTTTGCATATTTCTGCATGGTTCAGGAAAACACAAACCTTTACTGATTTGTCAAAAAAAAATGCTCTTAATTCATTTCTTTCCTCACATCTACTGTATTTATGTAAAAAGAGTAACCTGATGAAAGTATTAGTTGGTAACAGTAGTCACTTACTTTACACTTTTGCTCGATCAGCCCAGTGCATTTCCTGAAACAATGTTGCTGCAGTGGACAGTAAAAACACAGAAACATGGAGTCTTTTTTTTCCACATGTAAACTAGGAATTCAGTTGATTGTGCTAAAATGCATTCATGCATCAGTGCTGTTTTGCTGTAACGTGCTCTAATTTTGTGTAACTTTCTGTGCTTGTTTTGACTAAATACAATTCAAACATTTCTGTAAATGATTTGTTCCCCTGCTGATGTGCTCGAGTGTCAAGTAGACCAGAGATTTTATAGCTGCCACATTTTCACATCATTTGCCTCTTTTTGCATTTATGGTCACAGAGCTGCTGTACCACAACTTTAACAAAATCTAAAATTGTAACTTAATCTCCTCATTCAAATTATCCTTTATTTTATATCACCAAAGTGCTGTTTAACTGTGTTGACTTTCAAAACATAAATGAGCTGGGAGGAGATTCAACAGGGGATGTCTTCATAACCTATATACTTCTACTACTCACACACATTAAAGTGTGTATTTATGTAAACACATTGACTTTGATCACTTTGCATCATAGAAAATATGAAAGAACGCCATGTTAAATTAGAGAAATATATCTAAAACTGATAGTAGCCAGTGACATCATCTCATTGTGAGCACTGTAGACATACAAAGACACATGTCTGAAATGTAAATGACTTTTGTTTCTTCCTCCAAGAGTATTGCCATCCTGCAAACATTGTTTCATTCTTGCACCAGGCAATACTCACATCTTCAAAAAATGAATGATCAAGAGTCCACCAAACTGAACTTATTGAAATCAGATGACCCAATTTTTGGATAACAAGTTTACATTTATTGTTTAGTCAAATCATTTTCAAACTGAACTAATGAGCCTGTCAGATTTCTGCCTTGATAATTCTGTGTGAATTTACCCTCTTGTTTTATCAGGCTGAGAATTTTAATTTTTAGATTTTGAAATGCTTAATAAAGAGTGTTTTGAAGCCTGCCATGAACAAACACTGAACATTCTAATTTATTAAGGGAAAAAAATGTTTAGAATATAAGATAAAAGCTATTTCAGTCCAAAACGTGAGTATGAGGCTTCTATCCATCCTGGGCAAACCCTATACTGTGTTTGATCAGAGATTGTTTTACTCCATGTGTAGGATTTAAAGGCAGTACCACAGCATGCAGCTCCAGTCTGCGGCAGTGTTCACAGTGGTAGGAATCCTGTCGGTATGGGAGGTGTTTGGACATCAGACCCAGGGCAGCAGTGGAAAACGCAGCACTAATCAGATGCAGCACCAGGACGCATTTCACCTGTAGATACAACAGTGGTCCTCATACACAATGTCACAGCAGAAATACAAACCTGCATTCTCTGTGTGAGGTAAAGTGCAAGCTGAAAAAACACCACAATGTTTATTTGTATAAACTTTTATTTACTAAGTTGCATAAAATTCTGTCAAAATTCATATTTCATTTATTCATTTTCTCAAGGAAACAAACAAACAGAATTTACATGGTCATTCTGATGATCCTAAAGGGGGATGGTTGTTTTCCATGAACCCTTACATACAGTTCCTTATTTTAGCATGTGTTATTTCAGTATCATGTTTAGCCTATGTACAATATAATTCAAACTGAAGAATGTGTAAAACAAACTTTAATATTTGTTTGTTTTTCAGTGAACCTTGATAACCATATGCCAGTCTGGTGCTTGTGTCTAACCACAAACAAGCCTGTTGATCACCACTTAACCAGCATTCCTCATCCACTTTATCCCCAAATATTTTACAGTTCCTTTAGATGAAAGATAAATAATGTGATCTGTTTCATTACACAACAATGGGGATGCTCCAGACTGTGATGCTTGACTACAGAGGCAGACTCACCCAGAACAAAGATGGCTTCCTCCCACTGTGGACCAGCACTGAACCAGACAAGGTCACCTGGTGGTTTATGATAAATGTCATTAAGACACACCAAGCTGAGAAAATGTAAAGTTTTTATATGAACACAAGTCCTCCATTCTACTGATAGACAACAGGATTGACACATTTGATAAAGTTGATCGAATGACTTCTAACTAACCTGTATGACAACAATAAGGAATAGAGCCACATCTCCAGTAAAATGGACCTCATGGATCTGGAGCACTGAAGCACTGAGGCAAAGAATCAAAGCTCCAATAATGATCTGGATAGCCTGAGAGGACAAAGAGAAGGGAGAGGAGGAGGAGAGCTGCTGTTGAGATCTAATGGTTAGACTTATAATAAGTACACAGACATTTCTGACTTCCGACTTTGAATGGATGTAGCATGTGGATGTGCAATTATGGGTAAATGATTTGTTGTCACAAATTCTGAATGCTTGCTGCTCACCCCCAGTGTCTTGGGCTCCATCTTGTGGTGGGACTGCAATTGGCCTGGGGAGAGGCTGCCCACAGCAGGTATCGGGTCTTTATCATTGATACTCATCTTGCTGTTAATGAAAAAAACATAGGTTCAAGTGTGTATACAACAAAGTAGCTTGTGGTGAAAGGTTTGGGAAGAAAAGAAGATATATATGACATTTTGTGTAAATACTTATACTCAAGAGGATGTTGCTGGTATGATGTATTACCATTACTTGTTATGCATAATCTATGTGCAGTATTTATATGCACTTATCTAATTTATGTTTCACTTTCCCAAGTTCCAATCTGCTTTATTAGAAAAATAAAAACAGCAACTCCAGTTTGGGCTAATTAATATGTTCTAATAATATGCATAATTACTATTAAATATGTCACTATGTGAAAAATAATTTATAAAATCATCACATTTGACTCCTGTGTAAGTGAAGTTCTGTTGAAGTTGACCTGCAATATGAGGTGAGAGCAAGTTTCACATTTTTCATATTTAAAACTAAAAAATAAACTGCATAATTGATGAAACCTTAAAATGCAAGTATGTAAAAAACATTTTTGCAAAGGACAGATGAGAAAAATAACACAATCATATGTTAAAATTGTTTGTTGTATAGTAGCAATCAATAGTAAAAGTTTTGTCAATACAGTTCGAGCTGGTTTTTTGATTACAGAAGCCAAATGAGGAAATTGCATGAACCCTTTTTGGCCTAACATTTTGGGTTATCCCCACCTAAATTACATACCCAATAATAATTCCACAACCATATTGCCCATATGCTTAGTCTTAGCATAGACCTCTATGGATAGACAATACAAATGAATATTTGTTTTTTATTTATTTTCACTATCAGAGGCTATAGTACACATTACTGCTTTTGATTATGATATTTTATCCAAACATTATCAGATTTCACCTTTGTGGAAATCAACAACAACCAAACCAATGCAATAATTTTGGGTCAGAGTGAAGCCTGCAACACCCTTTAGTCAGAGACAGCGCTCTAGGATTCTATAACCACACCGGAAGGCCTTTGTAGAGTGAGAATATAGAAGAGGATGACTGCCCCAGTCTGCATAATCTGAAGTGACCAAGAAAACAAAACAGAGACTCAAAATGGCAACAGTGAAACAAAGAGGCAAATAAATTTCACATTGTTTCCAGAAATCCTTTGGACTAAATATGACACAAGGGACAGTGATTCTGGACCAACATGTGGGTCTGTTGGGATTGGAATTTAGATGAGACAGTCATGGAGTAGAAATCCAGTAGAGTCCACTTTGTTTGCTATGAAAGTGATGTTTAAATAATGTATCCTGATGTACGTACAATTTAACACAGTATCATAGCCTCTGGTGGGTGAGTTATGTGACAAAATACCAATGTCTAAATATGCCACAGTCTCCCCTATAACAACAATTAAACATTAGTTCAATAGCAAAATGCATTATCTCTGAAGTCGTTTGAAGTTTGATATACTTTCAATTACATCATGATGAAACAGGATGTCTTTCATAGCTGTCTAGGATGGAGCCTGCTTAAATGCTACACTGGCCTGAGTCAGCAAAATCAAGGACTTCTCTCATTGTTTATGCAGTCTCCATATTTGGCAAAAGATATAAAATTTTGGGATTGAACCAGTTTACCTTGACCAGTTATAGTCTGTGGTGCACCGTATAAATATCAATGTAATAACCATGTGAGGGTGCGTTTTATTACACACTGCAGCACTATTTTTCAAGCCACAAACGCAGCGTTGGAATTTGAGTCTGAAGTCAGTGTAGAATAATGCCGTAATGTCTGAAAGCTGTGACCTCTGTTTCGCTGCTGTGGGACTGCAGTGAGCTCTGGCACAGCTCCAAGCACAATGCGCCATCACCTCCACCTCGCACCAGCCTCTCCGGACAGTTCCCCTCACTAATGCCGCTCTATTTTCCTCTCAACTATAAGGATTCCTGTGTGAGTCACAGTAATTCCAAGTGAACTCTGACGCTTCTGTTCCTACGCGCTGTTTGCCCAAATGTCACTCCGCCCTACTGTCCTAACCAGTCCAGGTAACATGTCCTAGTTTGTCTTGCGGGTCAAAACGCGGCGAAGAGATGTTCTTTACCTGTGCTGCGTGTCTTTCTGGGGATCTCCGATGTGTTGAGATGTGCAGGGGGATGAAGATGAGCGGTGTTTTGGAGCGGTGCTGATGCTGCTCTGCAGGCTGCAGCAGGGTGTGTTCAGGAGCCACTGCAGCACTCTCAGCTGCTGCTCACAACACTTTTAATGCACTTGCTGTCTGATGCTGCTCACATGCACGTCTGCAGACTCCCCTGTCTGCAGACGTGCCTTTGTGCCGCTCTAAACAGTGCATAATCCCAATCAAATATGACTCAAATTGTTCAGCACATTATTCAAGTGTACATTCTGCAGTGCACTTGATTGCTGGAGGACACGACGTAGAGCACACAAGCCCAAAAAATTGTAATTTTTGTAGAACCACTCTTACCATTTCCCATCAGTGATTTTACAGATCACATTTGCTGAGTTGGTAATGTGGAGCACTACTCAGCCTGTGAAAATATGGAGTAAAGTTATGCATACGCCCTTTTGACAGCGATCTTACTCCATATTGAAAACAACTGAATAAAGGGCTTTGTGAAATTAGAGCAAAGTCAAGGAAAGTAAGCCTCATGAAGTCACAGCGCCCTCTACTGTCACAAATAACTTCAAACAGTTGTCTTGACAGTATTTGATGTGTAAAATGAGTAAAGCCATGTAGCATCCAATAATTTAATAAGCCTTGAGATTCCTTGACTGGAGTCAGACACCCTGCTGTGGGGCCTGTGGTAGCCTGGCTTTTTCAAGAGGCCCTTGGGAGACAGCCATCTTAGACCCCTTGGCTTGAGCTTCCAAGGCGTGAAGAGGGAAATCTTGGTACTTTGAAATGTATCTGGAGAGGGGAGAAAACTGCTGTGTCCTGCAGCTCTTTAGCAGTGTTGAAAAGAAAAGGTGGCTGGATGGAGACTTGTGACCTTTGAGCCCCATCCTTCCATTTGCTTCCATTTCCATTTGCTTTGTTTTGTTTTGTCAACACAGTGTTTTACAAAAAGTAAATACTTGTTTTTAATTTCCCCCAAAAGGTCTGTGGCTTGTCCATGTGCATTTTGTCAAACTCCACTGGTCCCATGTCCCACAAGTCCCACAAGTCCAATTGGCGTTGAACTTATTGATGATATTGTCCACAGTGGTCACAGGACCACCAGGCTTTAGTGTAATACACACAGTGACAGAAAACAGCATGACACCTTTTTTTATTTACACAGACTTGGTTAGTCATTAGAAGAATAAACCTGTTAGACCAATTAAAAGACAAGACTCTATTTCAAGATTCATAACTATACAATTTGTCTCAGAACCTTTAAAGAAGATTAATAATATTGTCTGTTCCCAGGCATGGATGACAATAGGATCCTTTAATTTCAAACCCCAGGACCTTTGATGCATTGTGAATAAAATACTAGGGTTCTAATACTACTTGTATCAAAGTTTTTGTCCATGGACTGGAGGTTGAAATTAAATTACTCAGCCCATTAGCAGTCATTTTATTATAAGGTGCTCTTGTACACAACCACCTTACACTATGATGTAATGCAAATACAGCACCACCAGAAACTGTGATATCAAAAGTTACCATATATTGGAACCTCAGTCTCAGAAGTTGTTTTGTGACATTTACTTTTGAACTGTTGTGTTGGGTCCACCTCTGGACTGTTAATAATGTTAACAGCACATTGTGTGATGCTTACTATACACCACTAGAGGGAGCCAAACAACTAGCTATACTCGAGAAATTATTATGTTTGTGGCGATTTACTTTTTATTATTATTATTATTTTAATTATGCCATAATTATAAAGGTGCAGTGTCTGACCAGTAGCTTTCAGGATTGACAAAAACTCCTAATGTTAGACGAAAAGTCATTATTGGGAAACTTTTCATGTTTCTAAAGCTGCTGAAATTGTGACTGAAAATTGATTCTGACAACACTCACTTGCTCACATTA
>OMOW01107034.1:0-11056 GCA_900312555.1 Lamprogrammus exutus
AAAACATGCAATAGAAAATCAGTCTTAATCTGTCTCACAGGTTTAACACAATCTGAAATTATTCTGTTTGTTTTATTGTGTCCTGAATTGTTGACCTGGCAATGGCCAATGGCTCCTTTTACAGTTCTGTATTTTATATTTAAACTTTTTCATCTTTTCCATAAACTTATTTTGATATTGTGGATTTTGCCAATTTGCCCAGTAGAGGGCAGTAGCAGCCATGATTGCTCTTTTCATTGTTGCCTTTGTTTGGGAGATACTGACCAGTTCAGAAAAAAGAAGGATTACATCAAAGAATGACAATCAAGTAAAATTATTTAGCACAAAATGATACAATAGTAATAATATTATCAACAAAATAAATCGAAACAAAAACCTGTGATAACAAAGAGATGTAAGCTCAGCAAATCTGCGTACAAAGTGAGGGCCAAATGTCTAAGGGGACAATTGCAGATATCAGGCACAGGTATGGAAGACACAAAGTAAACTCACAGTACAATCCTTCTCTTTATGGTGCTCGGTGGTATCCAAAGGTTTAAACAATAAGTGAAGCACCCAGGCATTAAGCCCTTAAGCATGGTGTACTTATGTATTGATATGTATTGATATATCTATATGATTGACAGCAAAACCAAATTACCGGTTGAGTTCAGACTAGAACTAGAATATCTCAGCATGATTTACATTTGTGTTCTTCACCAATCCGACTCGCCCTGAAGTGTTGGGTCTGTGTTTCTTTAATGACAGGCTTTCGTTCAGGAACACCCAGCTTCTGATGACACTCTTCACACACACGGGGATTAGCACCAGCAAACAAGCAAACATTTCAAAGGAGAGAGGGGTGAGAGAGAGCAGGAGTGCCGTTTGGGTCATCATGTTGGCCCGTCCCACCACAGATGTTCAACTGATGGCTTGTCCAGGCGGCTCACAGTGAATCCTGGTGACCCCACACACTGCTCTGACACTGCTCTCAGCGCTTCCTAAAAGGAAATGGTTCCCAATTTAACCCTTCCACGTCCATTTAAAGACTGTTTGTCCGTTTCTGTCTCACATAACACTGACTGCTCTAATCAGCACGTTCCAGCTTGAAGGACTGGGCAGAAAGCAAATGTCCTTTCCCGTCTCACAGACATCCCATGTTCTCTAGTTAGGCCCTTATGGGCTCGGCCAAAATGTAATGGGCTCGTCCCTGTATCACGTCCAACCTGCTCGCCAAGTTTCATTGAAATCCGTCGCTAACGTTTTGAGATATCTTGCTCACAGACAGACAGACAAACTTGGTGGAGGTAATAAACAACACTGGAGAAATGGTTCACACCTACCGGAACTTCATCTTGTGGTGTTGGTGCAAACACACAGCGACCACCATATGATAGTGTCAAAGACAAGGCTACCCTTTGTTCCATTAGATACTCTGTGTATCCATGCCTTCCTAAACAATAACTTTATTTATATCACACTGTTCATCACACCACAATGCTGATAAGATCATCATCATATCATATTACAGCCTGTGTACAAGTGTCTGATGATCAACCATGCGTTGATTCAAAAGAGCGATGATTTTGGCTTTAACTGAGGGCTCTGAGAAATTGGTTTGACAAAAATAGAGCTCTAAGTGGGTCTACTCAAGTGAATATATCCTGTTATATTAACAAAGAATGCTTTGAAGGAGCAGGGGTCAACAGTGGGGCCTTAGTTTGTTTAGTTACCTATAAATCACCATGGCTACCAGTCATGGTGATTTACAGGTGACTTAACTTTAACGTGCAGTTTTCAGTAAAGGTGAAAATGAAAATGAACACCTGGATACCCTCTGAAAGTAATCAATTATGGCTGCAAAAGTTGAAGAAACGGGACATGTATGTATATTACAAGTTTGTGATTCTTCAAGTTACAGTTCCTCCTCTCCTACAGTTTGTAACCCAGGACTCATTCATGGGTTGACGAATTGAACTAGTGACATGAAAGGAACTTTTTCTGAGAATAATCACAGCGAAAATATGATCCTGCACAGATCCTACAAAGAAAAAAGCATGTTTGCGCTCCCAGAGCTGCAGGGAATTTTATATCACATTTCAAGGCAGGACAGTCTTACAGAAGTTTCTAACCTGATACTTCATCCTTCACCCAGTCCCCTTTTTAGTAGCGTCCCCGCTACAGTTATTGTTGGCTGATCCTATTAATACATAATACCTCAAGTTACAAGTTACATTACAACTACAACTTCAGGTGGTGTGGACCACCCAGACATTCCCCCAATATCCCTGGACTACCGTGTTTGCTTTTGTTTTTGTCTGCTTGATGGCTGGAGATTAGATTGTGGACACACTGCCGAGAGGGCCAGTGTATTTCATGGGTGTTGAGTTTGATGAGCAAACAGTAGCCAATGTCCACTGTGGACACTAGTGCTCATCAGTAAAGATCTTTACTTTTGTGTCTGTGACAACTCCCTTACTAAAGGTTGTCAACAAAACAGTTCTTACTGCTGGAAGTGAACAACTTCCTGAAGAACGTTCCTTATTGTGTTGGATGTATTGCATCTGACAAGGCGGTGTGACAGCAGATACTGCAGCTTCGTAAGACCATAGGAATACTTCAGTATACATTTTGCAACATTCTCATAATTTTAAAGAGTCACACCAAAGTTTATTTCAAAAGGCGGTCTGTAAAGTCTGGGGAACTGACTCAGCACTTCACTCATGGTTCCGAGGTGTGCAAACAAGCTCGCCCCTCTCACTCTTCTCTTTTTATTGAACAGAAACCAGAGATGGCTGCAATAGATTGTTTTTACACAACGTCTGACGTGCCCGCAGTGCAGAGTCACTAACTGTTGGTGTGAGTAATAACCTCCACCAAGAAGGTTATGTTTTCGGTCGTGTATGTCTGTATATTTGAATTAGTCTACTGTAAGCAAACCTGGTGGACATGTGCACTCACTGCTTATGCAAAAAATTAAACATCAATCAACCTGATGGTGACGCTATGACAACAACAGTTACATTTTGTCAATAACTTTGGAGGCTGACATGGTAGAATCATGTGGTTCAATTACATCAAAATGTTGTAGTCATAATTTTGCTTGTAAGATGTTGTCCCAATGACATCCGTGACATCCGTGTGACAAAAGAGTTAAACGGGTGTGTTGGTGTAGATAAATGTTTCCTAACAACATTAGTTTTTTACCATAGAGAAATCATAAACTGAACATTGACTCAACCACTTTGTAATTATCACCAAAACTGCAGGATGGTGGCCTGGAAGGAGCAGATAAACACTTTTTCCTGTATCGTTTCAAAAATGCTATTGTGCATCTGAGGTTGAGGGTTGCTTTTGGAAAAGTGTTGCTTACACAGCAGCAGAATGCCTGTGGTCTGTGATACTAATATACGCTACGTGCCACTGTCTATGTTTTTAAAGTCATTTTATCAAAACAACTCTAAATGTTAGAATAGATCTTTAGTGAAAGGGGGATAGTGGGTCATTATTAAATCTTAAAAACGTACACATATGCTCATATTCGCCACATCTTACCAGTGTAATTGATCCTGCAAGTTTGACCCATCAACTCCTTCCTTCCCTCCTTCAAAACTAACAAAATGTTTTGAGCAATGCACAACACCACAGATCTGTTACAGACTGTAGCAACTGTTCATAAGCCATCTTTACAGCCCCCTGGCTGGTAAATGGCAGAACTACTGTTTTTTGGCTGGTTCCATATTCATTCACCTTCCTGGTGCACAAAGCAGATAAAGTGAAGGAGCTTGTTTCACCTAAAGCGAGTGAATATGGCTGTCTACTGTCGTCAAACATCCATCCGTGGAGAGGAAGAGAATGTCTTCATGTCTTTTCCTTCAACCAGAAAACGGAACGCTGCCAGCAACCTGGGTGAGTAACTCTCCGAAATACATACAGACATTTTTAGTTTTGTTGACGTTCCCCAAGTCCCTGAATGGTGCGCCAAGTGGCAGGAAGACGAAGAAACAATCTGAAAGGAAAGTTACTGAGAGTTAGTTCCAGAGAAGCAACTGCACCTCTTGTGTGAGTATGTATGGCCACGCACACACACACACACACACACAATGTTTTCTTGTCGTCTTCCAGTAGCGCTAACACTCGGTGAGCTTCCTCCATTCATTTCACTAAAGACCTACAAAATAACAAAAAACTACGCAACGGCCATGACGCTGTTTGTTTATGCCGTGAAGCAATCCTTCTTTTTTTTACAAGCCAAATTTGCAATAATATTGTGAAAACAAGCCACAGAAGGGCATCATCTGAACAGACACCAGCGCTGCTTTAAGTGGAAAGTAGTTTAAAGTTCGGTTTTTAATGTTGCCTCCACTAATATGAATAAAGAGGTGTGATGACTGCATGTGTAGGTAGTTTATATAGGTGGTATGTAATCATTCTCATGCAGTGTGTACACTATATGCGCTGTATAATATCCTGCTTTTTTATGTATGGGGGCATCCGATCTTATTTATATTAGAGTCTTAAGATCTCGCCCATGTATGGGTTTTCACATAAGGAATCAGAGGCTTTCATTACACTCAGCAGATTCCCAAAAACCTGAACCACAGCAAATGTGTTCCAAAACCAAGTCTTAATCAGGTTCAACCACTTTGCCATTTAAGACATTTTTGAGCATTTAAGTCATGTCTAAAATAACATGTTTGGTATTCTCTCACCAAGCAGAAAGGAGCCATGGAAACAACATGCCTGCCCACACACTGGCGGTGTGTTTTTGGCCTGCACAGAGGGATATTTGTGTTTAAGCAGCTCAGAAAGGCTCAAGATATCTGTGATTCTCAAACAAAGTCACCCTTTCGCTGGTATGTGAACTCACCCAAGGTTTTGCCTGCCATTCCCCCTCACAGTGACTTTAAAGATTGGTTGATGGGGAAACTACAGCATTAACATTTATTGATATGTTGAGGTAAACATGTCATCTTAGTGCACACTTCATGGACTAGACACCTGAAAGTTCTACCCCTACTCTGCAAAGGCCTCTCCAAGAAGTATCTCTGTCCCTCTGGAAAGTGTCCTCAGCAACCTCACTGAGTCTCAAATCCTCTTTTAAAAGAAGCTGAATTTGTTATATTGCAGCTGTTGTAATATTTCTCTATGAGGAGCCAAAGGGTTTTTTTCTACAATAAGAAATTCACTCTCCATGAACTCGTCTGACACGAACTGCACCAGATGTTGTCACTGGAATGTTAGTAAGTTAGAGACAGCTCTCAAACATTACAGGACTATTGCGAAGAGAAAACTGAGTATTGTGGGGTCACTACTACTTTGAGTTTTCATGAAAATCCACACAACACGTGTCAGTGTTTCTTATGAGGGGTTGGTTTGACATTTTTCAGTCTAGTGTATTGTGTTTTCTCACAGTAATATGTTATGGTTACAATAAGGGACCTATTCATGTCAGGAAAGTCACAGATTTGCTGATAATGTGCTTAATTTCTTGTTGCACTGTTGTTGCAACAGAATTATAGACCAGTCACTATCATTGCACATAAGAGTCGTTACGTTTAAGACGTATACATGGAGGAATTAGGATTTCGTCTCTCACCGAATATACGTGACACTTTGCATAATTTGTATGAGGAGAGTCCAGCAGGTGGCTTACTCTGACTATAACATGATTGTTTACATACTTGGGTAAATCCATTTTCAATCACATAATATAGGTCTGATACTCTGAGTAAGCATATGTCAATTTATGCTGATTTCAATGTAATTATGGCGTTTACATGATGTTGGAAAAAATCTATTTATTGTCTTAACTGAAGTGTAACTGAAGTTTTAACACACATGTAAAACAGACTGACTCATGTAAAAAGATGAAGTTCTGAAAATGAAAGTGGTGAATCTTATTCACTGGATGCTGGGACATAAATGTTCCAAACATCTGTTTCATGTGAAAGAAAACTCAAATATATGTGCATTGTTTTGTTTGTCTTATCCCAAGGCCTCCAGGAAAATCCATTTGAATCATGTGAAAACTATTGGAATGACAGCCACACTTGATAGATTCAATATGTTTTTTGCACAACTGGGCTGCACATGACATTCCGCCTTTGAAAGAAGGAAATATCATGTTTCACAAACTGTGGTAAAATAGGTTCTCCTCAAACTGTAATGGGTACTTAAGATGCAAACTTGAAGTGTCAGGTGTCAGAAAACAGAAAAGTAAAGTACCTCCCACACACTCCTTCTCAAATCAATCAAAAGAATGAGGTTAGATTTAATGTGAAGGGTGGGGCTTTAATGTGAGAAAAAGGGTGTTCCTAGTGAAGTCATACAGGATGATGTGGCCGTGTTTCAAAAAGCATAATTCACACATTTTAATACTTCAAACTAGAAGGCACTCAGACAGTGCATACCTCTGCCAAGGCTGAGTAGCCCTCCAGTTATGACTCTGTCTCTCATTGATTAAATTTAACAGGTTATTGACTTGACCATGGTGGAGGTTATGAGGCTCAAACACAAACATTATAATGATAACTCCAAATGCATTTTAATGTTTTTCAGCATTCAGGTTTTGAAAAAGCAGAACACACACATCTGTTCTTTTGTCTGCATATTGAGCAAGTCTGAAATCCCAGCAGCCCCTGAAGTAGCAGAGGAGTGACTGGCATCAATCACCAAAAACTGCCAAGTCATGCTGCATGCACCTGTGAAAGGTGGAACACGCCTGTGGTCAAGTACACCATGTTCACGAAACCACGCTGGTTGTTTTCTTTACCAGACAATACATCTTGGATTAAATGGATCGGCTACAATTAAACTTCATGAAACAGTGCAATTCGCCAGGGGACACAGAGAAAGAGCCCAAAGAAAGGAGCCACACAACAAAGAACCAGATTCAGTCACTGACCTGGAAACATTATTCTTCTCTATCCAGTGGAACCAGTTCCACCCCCACCTCATTTGCACACATATGGACTTCTTATCACAACGATGGGAATCCTTTTATATTCGCATTTTAACAACTAACATTTTGCTGGTGTGCAACATCTCATCAGCGATTTGATCACATGAAAGGAAACATTAACCTTAAATAACATTAAGGGAGACTACCATACAGTGCAGAGAGTGATTAACATTACCAAACAGTCATAGCTGCCAGCACCTAGAAACAAAAAAATAAGGAAATAAAAACAAATAAAAGAGAGAAATAAGAATCTACTATCCTCAGCCAATGATGCCTTCAGTCTGGAAAGACATACTGGGCCACATCAATAAAAGGCACTGGCCCTTTGGCTCTACTGCCTCTTTCTGCACATTTCACTCATTTCATCGAAAGTGATTCATAAAAGCATAATGCCAGGTTAAGCATAAGACATGCTTTAGGCTGACGGTTAATTTTCACGGCATTCATTCATGTAAATACTGATGAGGATTGACAGGACTTCCAACCCATAGCCAACAGTTGTCTGCAAACCATCAGAGCAGTTTGTAACCAGTGAGCACTGTGAGTGTGAAGAGATCTCAGCAGGGAAGGATGCCTCAATACATATGAACTGGCTCTACAAGCAAACTGTGGTAAGTATATCTGCACATTAATGTACTAGCATCCAAAACTGTTGGATTGCTGCACATTACCACAGGCAGTGTCCTAATGTACCCACCTGAGTAAGTTATGACACAGTATGAGAATATTTTCACCATACCATTACTATTACTACTCTAAGACTTGAATGAAACCATGAACAGATTCAGTGAATACGAGTCTCTTTTGCATGCTGTGTAAGTTATTGTTGACTCCACAACAGCCATCATGTGCCTCACAACTTTACACAGAAAATCATTGTGTCCATCACCTGCTTACTGCGTGTCATTGTCAGGATAACCATTTCAGATTTGCTGCACACAACAGCAACATTTTTGTCTGTCTATTACAGCCTTTAATTAGATGTTGGGCGCAATGTTCCATCAGCAAGGGAAAATAAACCCCTATTGTCACTCTGTCACACACACATACAAAAAGTGTGAAAAAAAAACTTCCAACCAAAAGTTCGGAACTAAATTAGGAGCTATTTTACTATTTGGAGTAGGAACTGTGTGATTCCTTTTATGAGTTCCTTGCTCACATTTCCACTGCACCTTCACGCACCATGAAGATTATAGAAACTAGAGCAAGAGACCTCTACTGTGCAATCACTACGTTTACATGCGCTCAATACTCAGATTATTTGTCTGTATGGCAATTAATGCAAAACGTGATGAAGCGTATGCATGCCACGTTGTGTAACTGCGGTATGAGGAGAGTCGTCCCGTTGAGGAAAGGCATGCAGCGATGAATTACTGCGGCAAAGACATTTACATGCCCGAATAAATCGATTTACAATCACACAATCTAGGTCTGTTAGTCGGAGTGGGCAGACTTGGATTTTTGCAGATTTCGATCGCAATGTGGTTTTTACATGACGTCTAAAAAATATATTTATTGCTGTATAATTGAAGTTTTAATGTGCAGTGCAGTGTTAAGGCCGTGTCATTTCCACAACACAAATACACAACCTTACCCTCTAGTGACACTTCGTTATCCTGAGGGACCATTCTGTTTTCGAATGTCACCAAGAGAAACATCAGCAAGGATTTGCATTTGCATAAACTAGGTCTGTTACTTAGAGTAAGCATTCCTCAATTTGTGACAATTCCAATTTAATTAAGGTGTGTAAGTGATGTTTGGTGGGGGGGGGACTGATTTGTTGCCTTAATCGCAGTATAATCAAAGTTTTAAAGTGCAGCTGAAATGAACCCACTGGATATGCTCACAACTGCCTGGTTAGATCCAGCTGTTTAAGCATTTTTTAAATTGTTTCTTGGAAAGTTAACAGATAACAGCAGATGCAAGGTTTCAATGTGACAGAGGCAATATTCTCAGGTCAGTCAGTATTCATTCTGTGTGCTTTGATCGCTCACTGTAAAAACATACAGCTGTTTTGCACTGTGATCCAGCAGAAAATGAGTGGAAAGTTCATGAATTCTTTGGAAAAATAGGTCACAACTGTTCATATCCATCTATTGTTGTGTTCTTTCTGAACAACAACCTCCCCCGCTCTGTTTTTTGGTATACACAAATCATATCACATGGAGAGATGGAATGATGGCGATAGCTCAAACACTACAGACCCACTGTGCTGATCAGCGGGTGTAACAAGGTTTACTCGTGTTTCACAGAAAGTCTGAGCTTTTGTGGCGCTGGATTAGCAGCCGGGTCACCTTTCATTTAGTATTAGTTTTAGTTTTAAGAATATAGAATACATAAATAACAGGAACGAGTAAGTACGTAACAAGTGCATAGTTTTAACAGTATACAGACTTACTAAATAACATCAGCATGTGAGATCATAGCAGCGATACAGTGTTCATTGTGACTGAGTTTCAGAATCCGAGTCTGACTCAGTGAGCAGCCATCTCAGGTTAACACAGATTCAGCCCTGTGCATGGACGGACACAGTCCCCTACATCAACAAAGGCTTGCCAACGCAAACTGTAGATTGTCTAAGCCAAATACAAAGACATTGCTCTCATTGTTGATGTTAGAATGTACTGTTTTCAGGGGTATAAACCAAAAGTATCTCAATGTAAGTGCGACTCATTTGAACTGGTTCATGTCCCAACCCTGCTTGCTGTTTTGTCTTCATTACTACGTTGAACATGGCTGCGTTTTCTCTTCTCTTGAATTCTCTTCCAACAAAGCATTTTCCTTAGTGTTCTGTCAGTTCATGCTTCCTGGCAATAAGGGTGCACTCCAGGTAAACCAACACCCGATTGTATTCATAATTCACAACACACACAGGCTAGAATCTGATCTGATCTCCTCTAACTCCAGCCCTACACTCTTTGATCAGTCTGATTTGATGTCTTACATGTTTCTATCGTTTAACAGTTTTATACTTGATTATCTTATAATTTTATCATTTTTTTGTACTTTGTCATTGCGCTGTTTTACTTACTTATGTGGTGAGCTGCATTTGACAAACTTTTTTATCAGTGAGACTGGATTAATGAAGTCTGATGATGATGATTGATGACGATGATGATGTCATGTCACTGAATAAAATGTAGCCCACAGAAAAGTTTTTTTTTCTTTGAGAAAATGATTGAACTTTGATTGACCTGAATTTGATGGATTTCTGACATAATGGAGAAATCCTCTTGAGCTTTGACCTTGTAAAGCTTCAACTTGAAGAAAAATGTCACGTTGTTAGATGTTTCTTCGCCCAGTTGTGATCATTTGTCATTGAATTATCTTGTTTTAATCGTCTTTTATGCTTTATGTAAAGCTCTTTGAATTGCCTTGTGTTTGAAAGGTGCTATATAAATAAACCTGCCTTGCCAAGAGATTATGGGAAACAATGGTGAAATCCGACTGGCACAAGCGTTGGCATGAAAGAAAAGCCCACATAAATCACATATTCATAAAACTTTGAAATCATACTGGTGTAAGCACAGAGTGTAAGCACAAAGTGTAATGATTGCAATGACTGTCTGTGGTTGTATTCATTCTTTAGGACTACAAACATTAACACATTACAACAGCAAGACATTTAGTCTTATTTAATTAAAAGAAATGGGTGCAAATAAATGTGCCACTTCCCCAGACAATCCTTTAAACCCACTCCTGCAAGCATTTCATCAAATCGCAACTTAAAAATGCACAAAACAAAGGTCAGTAGAACCTGGCTAGTGTTGGCTTCTTTCGAATAATAGACCTAGATTATGTGATTGAAAATAGATTTATTCATGCAAACATGTAAACAATCCAAGCCTCCAGCCACCCCTGCCTGCGTTTCATAGCCTGGTATACTTCCCCTCATGTGCTAAATAAGCGAGTATATTCTGCAAACGACAGAGGCGCATTACCACAATCCATGTATAGTATACGCTTACATTACATTACGTCATTTAGCAGACGCTTTTATCCAAAGCGACTTACAATATCACATTTTGTCAACAGTAGAGAAATCAGCTATGTAATACAATCTATGACAGCTAAGACTTTCTGAAATATAAACGCAGCAAATAAACAAAATAT
>OMOW01107035.1:0-12764 GCA_900312555.1 Lamprogrammus exutus
ATCTGATCCCTTCACTGAAGTCATCTTGACCTCCAGACAAATATTTGGTTAAACATGCCTCGTGGCACATACTAAGAGGCACCTACTAAGACAGATTTAAGGTCGAAACGTGTGTGCTTCCAGTTACATTTCAAGCATGGCAAATCTTTAGCTTACATGGCTAAATGATTAAGAATAAACAAACTCGATATAGGAGCATGCATACAGTGATTGTATAAATAACTCAGCACTAATGATTGAAATGATTGCATGAATATAATAGAAAATCAGAATTTCCCTTACAAATAGACCCTCAAGGGACCACAGAACACAATCCATTGAACACGTGGAAAAGCCTCTATAAGCTACTCTTCATTAAGTTATAAGTTTAGTCAGATACAAATCTGTTCACCGTTGCCCCAGAAAATGATCTCCGAGGACATTTGACCCTGAAACAATTGTATTTTTCATGGATTACCATCCTACAGTAACTTCCCAGTGCCTTCTCACATCAGTTCGCTGCTGGAGTCAACTGAAAACCCTGTGTGTCCATTCAAATATATATGGATATATGGTAAAGTGAATGTCAAATATCAACAGAATTGCTCCGACAAACCAAAAAAACTCAATGTCAGTGCCCTGGTTTCAACGTAATTACCCCAAAAATCATTCCATTTTGTAAAATCGCTGTATTATCACTTTGAAGTAACAATCCATGTGTAACCGTCATGGACATCTATCCATGTGTTTGCCGTGTTTTAGCTCTGCTCTTCCCCGTCTGCTTGGCCAAGCCCATTGAGCGTGAACGCTGCTTTGGAGCCTCCAACCACCTGATGGAGCTGTTATCCTGGGACATTCAGGGTGACGGACCAAAGAAACATTGTCCCTGTGCTGGGGATCTCCACTGCCAGCACCTTGGGTGAGCACAGTGGCCACTTGTGACAGTAAATGCCTTTTACCACAGCTGGGGCCAAGTCATTGCCTTTTATATCACAAGTTATTCTCAAGTCTTGGTGTATGGTTAAGAGGACAAATGGGTGCACCAGTGCAGCGTATTTAGAGTACAGGCTAAAGCCTTCTGTATTCTTGACAGAGTCGCAAGGTGGTGCAGAAACATGGGCCTCCATGTTGCTTCAGACCTGCGCAATGTCAAACCACAAGGTTGCGCAACTCTGAAATTTTGTGGTGTGTCTAATGTCGCTTCGTTCAGGAATGAGTTTAAAGAAAGACCAGTTGCCCCTGTGACTCCCTCCTGCTTGACAGGGGATTTTCTCTCTACTGCCACCTGTTTCAGAGAATACCTCACCAGAGAATACATCAGGCATATATGCCTTTTGTACTCAGTAGACGTGTATGAACAAGCCAAGATTTTTTTAAAGTTTTTTAAAGAAATAATTTTTACAGAGGAAAAGAAGAAGTAACAACAAAATAAGTTCAACTCTGGCGATAACTCTGGTTATGCGTGGTTGTGGTTTGGGTCCTCTGCAGAACCTTTAGGATATAATTTATTATTATATGGAACTGTGCAATACGTAATTCTGATTGGTCAGTCATGGCATTCTACGGTCAATTACTTTGTGGATAATGACAACTGAACTTGATAACGGACCAGTCATCCAGGCAACTAGAGTGTTGCTGCTGTTTCACATTGCTAATGTCCAAGAGTTGCCAGCATTCCTAGTGTTCTACAAACTAGCATGGTCATTATAGCCATCAAGCAAGCCGGCGACATGAAAAGCAACATCAACATCAACAACCCGAAAGACGTCCCATTCATTATGTCGCATTTCAGAATTACTGTAAATATGCAATTTAACTTTAACTCTAAATAGGCTGATGCTATGTAGGTAGCCAGTAGATTCAACTCTGCAGCCATTGCTTACTTAGTAGCACAGAGTAAAGGCAGTGTGGCAATTTTGTTTCAGCAGAATATTATATGGATAATTAGTAATAAATTCATTTAGAAACAATATACTGTGAAATTACCCCAACCCCCACCAACTCTAAGACCGGGTGGTGCATTCCACCCGAAACACTGCCATTTAAGGAAATCAGAACATCGTCGCCTGTCTGTTTGTAGTTCCTTGGTCTGCGCAGAGAAGAGAGATAATAAATTAACAATTCTTTTCAGATTTGTGTCAATATTAAAGTTCAATCCGGTTAGAGGTAAAACCAGGGGATTCCAAGCTCAAGTCCAAGTGAAGTCACAAGTTATTTGTGACAATGTCGAATAGCAAGTCTTTTTTGATTATGTCGAGCCTCAAGTCAGCAAATTTGTGATTTGAGTCAGGTTTAGGGTCTAAGGTTATGTCATAATCAGAACTTTCAAGTAAGGAAAGACATCTTTGACACAACTTTTACCACATTTAGATGCATTTAGTAGCAAAATATGACATAGTCTTAAATTTAGGATTGACTAAATTAGATTGTAACATGAGCTAAATACTTACAATAAATCTTGAATCTTTTCATGTACATCAAACACGAAATGTTGACTGTTATTATGCTGCTCTGCACTTAAAAATCAGTGCTCTCTCCTTTGACAGGCGAGGGTCCATGTGCCTTAAGGGAGAAGACTCCAGTGAAGAGGACCTGACAGATTCTCTTTACTCAGAGATAGACTACATCATCTAAGGAAAGCTTGATTTTATTCAGACTCTAACACAATTGTCTGTACAAGGCCCAGCTCAGGAGATGTAGACCCCATTGTAAACAGTTGTCAGTTAAGATTTGCTCCTCTCACCATGGCTCAATCACTGCTTTGCTGCAAAAGGCCGTATATCCAGTTTTCCAAAGTGGCAAAGATGTAGAGTATGGCACATTAACGAACCTGATAACTGAAGGATGTTTGTGTTTGCCATTATTCAGACTCGAGGCTTATGTTGATGTACTCTGTCTTCACATGCTGGTCTTGGATCCTTATTCCCTGACTAATCTGATGGTGAAAGTTCCATGTAACAACTTCCATACGATCTCCAATCACTGTAGTAGATCCCCAACTGCTAGCTCCAGCATTGCTCTTTTCATTATCCTCGACTGGACCGTCCAGTCAGATTTACAAAAGTGAACAGACCACTGAGAGCTGAACATCAACATCATGTCTAGTCTGAGGGTGTCTGTATGTTTGACATGTTCACCTTAAACATGATCTTAAAATATTTTCAAGGTCTGTACAGTTTTTGCCAATGAAATTTCAAGGCTTTTCCTGGATTTTTCCACAACCTTTCTGTGTTGCTTTAAGTAGGGTGACCTTAACTACTATGGCATTGTAAATAAAACTTGTTTACAGTGCAGCTTCCATGTTTTTAGCCATAATTTATATTTTTTAGCAGATAACCAGGCGTTATTAAAACTATGTCTGCATTGTGACAATGACTCATGCAAGCCGCTGCCAGCTTGCTCAAGTCTAGGAAACTTTTGCAGAATAAGTAATCCTGCAAGACTAGGGACTCACAAGACGTTATCTAGCAACCGTCACCGTCTGGATTCAATAGATGATTCAGTAGTGGACTTTAAGGCATAAAAAATATCTCGTTTTCCCTTTTCAGCTTCCTGCTTTACAGTCATTAAAATAATATCCATCACTTTTCCTAATTTCGGGGCTATTTCATCAGTTAGCAATTCCAAGTCTGTAGAACACATTTTTAAATTCAATACTTTAACCAGAATTTGATGACTGTAGAAACCCTGAAGTTCTTTGTATCAAAACCAACCCTACACTTTGCTTGAACTGCTTTAGCATGCCTTGCTAGTAAGGAATTCAGGATTTGTACTTGGAAACATTGAAAACATGAAAACATTGGTATGGTTCATCAAACTATCACTTACAAAATAGTGGTACTTTAAGTGATGATTTGCCAGTCATTAACATCTGAACTGGGTCATTGACATCACTGTATCTCTTAATGTCTTGGAGAGTGTTTATTAGTGTGACTTACCATGTCAACACCCAGCCTGGAGGGTCCAATTTTAATGCAAATACCTGATGTATATTTATGCCTGATGATAAAATGCAAACATCTGTAAAGTTTAACCTGTGTACTTTTACTTAAGAACCTGAAACTGAAATGCTGCTTAGACAACTCTTGCCTTTAAGAAAATAAAGGATTCCTTCACCACTGCATCTTTTCTGGAAAGGTGAATAGCATTTGATATAAAACAAAAAAAGTGAACGAAAGTGAGAAAGTAAGCATTTTAATTTACTTTGACAGAAAACTGCAGTTATGAAAAAAGCATTTTAATTCTTTTCTAAAATCATTTTAAACTATTTTCACACATGATTTCAATCTCAAAGAAATAAACATCAAAAACAACCAAAACGGATTTCTTAAGATATTGGCGTTTCTACAGTGAATAGCTGGTGGCAGCATCAGGAGCCCTGAGGCTGCGATGCAGAGCTTAAGTCCTAAGAGCATTTGCTCGACTGGGTGCCCTCTGGTGTCAGTCTATCAAGCAGCAGCAAGTAGAAGTGCCAAAACAACCTCGTGTTCTCTGCCAAAACCCAGAGAAAGCCCCTCCCACCACCTTGATGCCACACACGTGGGTGCCACTGTAGCGCTACACCCAGCTCACATGGTGCAAAACGAAAACTTTCTAAATTAAAGGTCAATGCAGAAAACAAGTGTGCAGAATATCTCACAAGAACCAAGTGGATCATTAAGTCAGGAGAAAAATAACTTAGAATGAACAAAAACAAAACAAGATCATATAATTTGTCTACTTTGTTTTGTTTCATGTACTTTGTACTAGAGGACCAGGGGCCACAATTTTGTATCAGTAAATCTAGGGGAAGTGATGTGACAGAGGCAAAGCTCAAATAAAGCAAACAAGAAGAGCAACCACCTATAATGATTATTCTGACATTACTGGAGATTAAACTTTTGTTTTTTCAATCATCAAATCTTAAATGAGGGATTTTTCGACTTGGCTTACTGAAAGGTGATGTCCATTTATTGGTAGAGAGGAAATTGAGAAAGGCTGGATAAGTAGCTCATGTTAAAGAAGAGTCAGAATCAACTGTATGACCAAAAACAGAAATGAATGAAAGTGAAGCAGAGAAAGACAGGATGGATGCCTTCCTCTCCAGGTTCACACTTCTAACATCTCTGCATTCATCTGTGGAGCTTTATATCCTACTGATTTGTCTATACAGTATTTGATTATTTTTTGTATTGAATAGCTTTTGTACTTCCCTTTAACTTTACAGTACAATAAACTATAGTGCACAATAGGGTGTCTGAGCCAATCCTGGAGCTCAGTAGAAGATGAGAAGCGTGTCAGCCTCACAATGCTGCTTGATGCCCAAGTCAGTATCAGGCTGTACACTCATATTGAGTCTCATAGCCTGTCTGCTTCACCACTGCAGCCAGGCAATCGCAAAAAGCCAGGAGTGGCGTACTGTGTCTCAGTCCTGCCCTGGGTCCTTAGCGGGGCCTCCATCCAGGTAGATTTTGAGGGCCTTCTCTTTACGTGGTGAGTAGCTGATACGGTGTCCCATTTTCAGCAGACGGCTGCTCTCCTTCTTCATCAGCTCGTTGCGTTCATCCTCAGATAGCTCCATGGGCTCCTCAGTACTATCCCTGCGCAGAAAATGATCACAGTGAGGCAGAGGCATAAATGGTTAAAAATCACGTTGAGAGGCTATGATGCTGGTCAGTCATATTTAAGTTGTTTTAATGAGCCTGTCTCACGTTCCAGCAGCTCTAAAATTACTTATTATTGCATGTAATCACTATTATGGATGACACAGTAATTATATATCTGTAAAAATGGAAAAGGTTACAATCCAGTCTTAGTCTTACTGACATCATTTTGCAATAACAGACAATGAAGACAAAGAAGAACCCATCCATACACACTTGTGAAATGGAAACAGCCAGCAAATATAAATTTATTATGAGAAAGCTGGAAAAAGAAGCTACACTATTGTATAACACTTTGGTCATCGTAAGTTGGTCTTAAAGGTGCTTTATAAACATAAACATGATATTTAATATGTTTCACTGAATTATTACATCTCTGCTTTTTTTTTTACTTCAAGGGCTAGACCCTACTGTTCCAATGCAAAATTACCACTCAGATGTTGTTGTTTTTGACAAACTCAGATATACAGTGGACTCACTCACTGTGCCTCTGTAATTTCACAAACATTCCCTGTTCTTAAAAACAGAAGTGAGGGCTGTTTGTGTGCTGCAGCAGGCAGAAATGGAGCATGTTTCTCTACCTCCAGCCAGGTGTGTCTCAAGTTAACACGTTCAGGATGGTCAACGTGCTCCCACACACAATGCTTTTATGCCAATGAAATTTCAAGCTCTCTTTCTCACAACTTATGAGCAGCCTTGTGAATAGGCCTACACTATTGATGTAGTTACGGGACACTTACAATGTAGTTTTTGTTGGCTGAATACTCAAATACTCATTCAGAAAAAACATCAAATACTCACTATTTACCTCCAAACAGGCTGAACATTTATTTTTTTGTGAAAGGTTTCCATATCCAAAATATCTTTTGCTATTTTTGTTTGAAAAACTATTTTCACAAACTATGCACCTGTGCATACCCATACTTCTAGATGACTTGAGAATGTTAAAACGGTAAAAACAAAAGAAGAAAAGAGTTTAGAGATTTAATTGTTGGAGACACATAGATGGAAAAACCCTAATTTGCAATGGGGCCGAGGTTATTCATATTGGCATGTGGACTGCCTTTGTTTTGGGCTGTCTTACCTGTAGAAGACCACAGCACCATCATCACAGATGTACAGCGGCCACATGTTGAGGGCTGAAACCTTGGGGTTCCAGTCCAAATCCTGGTGGATCTCCAACACAGAGATATCACAAGGAAATGTTCCTCTGCCCTACACAGAACATACATAGGGCTACTCAGTCAAAGGTTGAATGAAGAAAGGAGAGCAAATGTAAGACAAAGGATGTAAACCTGACATACCTTTGCAAACTCAAGATTTTCAAGAGGAATACTACTTAATTCACTAAGCTGCAAAGAGAGAAAAAAAAACAAATTAGACACAAATAGCCTTTAAACAAAATTTGCACAAAGTCAGTATTTTATATGTGGTGCATCACAAACACCTCTTTACCGAGCAAAGACATCCAATGTTGTGTACCACAACCAAATTAAATTTCTTTTGAATCAATTGATGAATAAATGCTAAGCGTGTCAAGATTATTTGTATCTCAATGCCAAACTGTGGCACTGAATGACATAAAAAAGAGATGGCAAAACCAAATCAAAAAACGGCTAAGGACACCTTCACACCTTCTCCTTGAGTTCCTCCACACTGCTGCTCTCCAGGATCACTTCCTGGAATGGCCCCAGCTTCATTGTAGAGGGGCTCCAGCGCCGCGTCAGGACAGCAAGCTGTGACATGGACTTCATCTTCTCTGGTTCTGAGAAGCAGGTGGGAGATCACTGATAAGATAATACTGTAACAATGTGTCCAAACTGTGGGCACAAAAGATAGAATGGTGAACTACACCACATTTGTCAATGTTGTGTGCTTCTTTGCAGCATTGACAGGAAAACAACTGAAATGCCTTGAAGTAGTTTGCACTCCAAAAGCTGAAGTTCAAATTATGAATGCAGCATGAGAATACATGCACCTCAAGGCTATTCTTCTCTTCAACATTCAATTCATCTAGAAGTCATTATTTGTTATTCAAGCACTTTATAGTTATGATACTGCAACTGATTCTGTGTATCAACCCATACGTGTACTTTGTTTACTAAAATTGGAACTCTGCTGTCAAAATGAAAATGGAACTGTGGATGAAAAAAAGAAATGGACTTTGAAATCAAATGGGCTTTATATCAGCAACTATAAATGCAATTTAATTTAATTTAACACATCTTTATGTTTGAACATGTAAAGAGTTTGACGATATAGGATAATGTGTCTGTGGTGTGAAAGAAACAGCAGAACGTCTGTTACCCAGCAGGACCTCTAGGAAAACTTCCCAGTTGGAGGAGATGCTTATGTCTTCCTCATAGACGTGATAATCCAGAAACACTGTGCCAGGGTTCTTCCAGGTCTTTTTTCTGAGACGCACCCTGAACACACATGCACACACAAATGTTTTTTTTGTTTTTGTTTTTTTACACACCTAAACATAAATCACATGTAGTCTGATTAGGGATAAGCTTTGGTGTGAAGCATATGAAAGCGTGAGCCTTACCTGTCAATGCTGAGGTCAAGCTTGCACTGCTCTTTCAACTGAGGAAACAGCTCCTCTTTGGACTGTCTGACAGTCATGCCCTTAGCAAAAACTGTGTCCACGAGGAACTTACAGGGCTGAAAAACAAAATGACATCAGTGCTTAAATAAGTAAAACAATATTCATTAACAAAAGCAAAGTGATCTTTTTATCCTCATTTTTGCTGTCCTGGTTATATAAGTATCTATTTGAAATGACAAATTCTGTCTTTAAATTTCCAACAGAAAATTCATATATCCAACGAAGACACACAATTTCATATTTCTAAGAGTCTCTCCTGATGTGGCTCTTACCTCGGGTTCATTCACTAACAGTTGATACACTTTGACTCTGTATTCACCCTTTTTCAGTGCTCTCCCCAATCGAATGGTTATCTATTGAAAATAATAATTAAAGTTAAAAGATTACTGGCTCACTGACATAAAGGAGACTTGAACAACCACTGTGAAAAATTATCCAGACCTTGTTGTCATCGGAGAAAGATGACAGAGTTTCATTGAGCCGTACGCTCTCAAACTCTTGGTTGTTCGCATACACACGAAACACCTTGAACTGGGTGGATGTGACTCCCACAAAGGGCTCCAGGTTCTGTTTAAAGGCTGCCAATGTTATTCTCTTGTCCACATGAACCACTAAACCTGAAGCGCAGCACAAGAAATAAAAGATAAATGCACTTTCAGGGGTATTATGCATAAGAGAATGCCATTTTTCTTCTCAAAAATGCATTGAACTTGAAATCATGAACAATTTAAAGTTTGAATAATCCATTTAAAAGCTCATAAAAAAAGAGGGTTCATACATTTTTGTGCATCCCACGAAGAGTCTTCTTGAGCACAAGGCTCAGCTCTGAAATACAGGTACTGAGCCTCTGCTTTGCTCTTCCCGTTGTCGTCATACTCGCTGTCCGTCCCTGAGTCTTCCTCAGCAGTGTCCCAGGTCTCTTTTTTGCCCTCGTGGGCTTTAGAGCGCCGGCTACTTGTGATGCTGTGTGAGTCTAAGCCGTTGGCCAGCTGGATGGGACCGCTGTCTGCGTTACATAATGTGTCACTACTGTGGCTGGAGCTCAGGATGTCACTGTCCACTGAGCTGGTGCTGCGGTCATTGTTTACCTCAGAGTCTGAGCGCTCCTCACAAGCAAAGTGATTCTCGGGGTCAGAGGAGGCACCACCGCTGGCCCCGCCAGCTGCCCGGATCCGATTCTCTAACTCTCTGTTGTCTGCAGCCACACAGACTGAAGAGTTTGTGTCAGCGTCTTGCGTTGGTGATTCGATATGTTCAAAGTCACTGGCATCAGAGCTTTTTTGGCTGTCACTGGTGCTGGAGCCCTGCTGTTGCTGCTGGAGAGACAGATTCTTTAATTTCTCTGTACTCTCCTCTAGGATAGCCTCTACAGATTTCCTGTTAGCCTTTGTCCCCTCAAAGGACACATCAGATTCACCTCCTATCTTTTGGCAAAGACTTTTGTTTGCCAGTGTACCGGGAGACTGCTCAGGCAGCAAGACAAAGAGTCGAATTGTATTCCCATGGCGATCCAATAGCTTCCACAAGAGGGACTCGGTGAAAGCAACCTGGTGATCTGTCGACTCAGAGCTCTCAACAAAAACCTGATGAGAGACATGAAAATCAATTCACAATCAAACTCAACAACGTTTAAAGTTGTTTGTTGATGATTCTACAAGTTAAACCAAACAAAGCAAACAGTAAAATCTAGAAAATACTATGATAATTTACAAGTTAGTAAAAGGAGAATGAGCAGTAAAAGAAAGTCAATTCAGATACCTTGTTACTCCTGAAGAACCCCTCAGCTTTCAGTGTCTTGTTTGGAACATAAAGGAGCCGGATGTCATTGTAGCAGCGCTCCAAGACAACACGCATGGTTTCTGCACACAGTCCTGTTGCCTACAAACAAACATGTACAAGAGTCATCTCTGGCCAAAGCTTACAGGGCTGGACTGCAGGACACCCGTAATGTCATGCATGCATACATGTTCACATAGTTGTAAGCAAGTATATTTGGTCCCTAAAGGAGCAAAGAACAGAAGTCAAGACAAGAGAACCTGTGAAATGAGCTGTTTGAATTCAGTGATGGTCTGGTTAAGGTAAGCCCGAACACTGATTGGAGCGGCGATGGTCTCACTCCTCAGATCCACAACATGAACCTTCACCATCACCTCTGAAGAAAAGACATAAGAGTATCCGGAGGCAATCAAAAAAAAAATCATTTTTATTCAGATAAACATTTAAGTTGCACAGTTGAGCATGCAGCTTTCAAAATGCTTGTTTCTATCACTTTCAGACATTCGTACCTGAAAAATTTGGTTTTATTATGAGCAGCTGTGGGCTTCTTACCTCCGGGTTTGTAAGGCTGGAACACTTGCTCTGGCCTCCGTGTCTCTAGCAGCAAGTCGAACATATATGAGGACTTGACTCCTCCAAGCAGCAGACCCATGGGCGTTTCTTCCTCACCTTCATAGGAGCGTTCGAGGTACTCGTGGAACTCATCGTACTTCACCAAGCGACAGCAGTCCAAGGGAACAATTCCTTCCAGCTCCATCATCTGAGTCCCAAAATACAAAATTGAGCAAAATTCCATCTTAATGAAGACTAAAGAAGCCAATTAACTACTGATGTTTTAGCAGTCAGGATGCCCTAAATTTTTTAAATAATATTTTTGCCTTTCTTTGTCTAGCACATTCTCCTGGATGGTGCATTCAATCACTGCATTTAAATGCAGTTTAAAACTTTGATAACACTCCAATAAAGGGAATTAATGATTTTTTGCAAAATATGTAAAAATGATCATTAGATTAAATAAGCATAAATGGGCATATGCTTACTCCAATTAACAGACATAGATTGTGCAATTGTAAAATTAGTTTTTGAGGTATATTAACATAGAAATGGTAGTAAACACCTCATCTACAGTATATTTGGTAAAGGTTGAATCCTATCAATCCCATCCATGTATAATTCTGACTCACATTTTTGTCTTAATCGCAATACAGGCAAAGTACAAAACATAGTAAATGACATCTGATCATTGAATCCGCTGCTAAAATATATTGCCCTGATGAGCTATACTGCTGGAAATAAAACAATCAAAGACAAAAATCAACTAACGCTGACTTTGTGACACTCGTAATCTCTTGATTTAATAGAGTTGCTGTTGAGCAGAAAATTATAATTTCTCAGATGTCAGAACCCATAGTTTGAGAATCATGGATTTGGTGTTTGACTGTAATACAGTAACAATTTGAGTGTTTTTGGTTTCCCCGATGCTCTGACTTTATGACTCTTGACCTCATTAAGTGTCTTGGTTACCTTGTAGGCCATGTCAGTAGCTTCTCTGAGAGTTTTGTCTTTGTGCACTTCCAGCTTACTCTCCATCATCATCTTCACAGGATGCATGCAGAACAGTTTGATCTGAAAGTAAAACAACAAGAGTGATATAATTATAATAAGTGTTTTGAATGAATCGATGAGCACATCAAAGCTGATGTAGCTACCTTGCACGTGTTGCGTTCAATCTCCCTCTGTCTCTTCTCCTGCTCTTCTGTCTCTTTCTCCTTCTGAACCAAACTCTTTATGTGCTCTGGGAAGTCCTCCACAGATAAATACTCTGTGGGGAGAACACGCATTAGAAAAATCACTTAAAGTCAAGTGTAAGAAATTTATATTATACATACTGTATATACACCCATCAGCCACAACATTAAAACCACTGACAGGTGAAGTGAATAACATTGATCATTTCGTTACAATGGCACCTGTCAAGGGGTGGGATATATTAGGCAACAAGGAAACAATCAGTTCTTGAAGTTGATGTGTTGGAAGCAGGAAAAATGGGCAAGCATAAGGATCTGAGTGATTTTGACAAGGGCCAAATTGTGATGGCTAGACGACTGGGTCAGAACATCTCCAAAATGGCAGGTCTTGTGGAGGGGCCCCAGTATGCAGTGGTCAGTACCTACCAAACTGGTCCAAGGAAGGACAACCGGTGAACCGGTGACAGGGTCATGGGCACCCAAGGCTAATTAATGCGCGTAGGGAATGAACGCTAGCCCGTCTTGTCTGATGCCACTGAAGAGCTACTGTTGCAGAAATTGCTGAAAAAATGAATGCTGGCTATGATTGACAGGTGTCAGAACACACAGTGCATCGCAGCTTGCTGCGTATGGGCTGCGTAGCCGCAGACCGGTCAGAGTGCGCATGCTGACCCCTGTCCACCGCCGAAAGCGCCAACAATGGCCAAGTGAGCATCAGAAATGGACCATGGAGCAATGGAAAAAGGTGGCCTGGTCTGATGAATCACGTTTTATTGTACATCATGAGGACAGCCGGGTGCGTGTGCGTCGTTTACCTGGGAAAGAGATGGCACCAAGATGCACTGCGGGAAGAAGACAAGCCAGCGGAAGCAGTGGGATGATCTGGGCAATATTCTGCTGGGAAACCTTGGGTCCTGGCATTCATGTGGATGTTACTTTGACACGTACCACCTACCTAAACATTGTGGCAGTCAAAGTACACCACCCCTTCATGGCAACGGTATTCCC
>OMOW01107038.1:0-10457 GCA_900312555.1 Lamprogrammus exutus
ATTAAGGGGTTAGTTGGCTACCTTCAGGTTCAAGTCTGATTTTTCAATGTCACGAACCTGCCTCACTTCTGATTGCGCCCTGTCGCCACGGTAACTTATGCTCCACGGCTAGCCTGGTACGGAGCAGCATATGTCGGACCTCAGTCGGGCAGAAATATGAAGCACCGCCTGTTGACCTGGAGTCAAATCAAATCAAGCTTTATTTAAAGTGTATTTGACATGAATGTCTCAGTACACTTTACATAGAATCATAAAAAAATAGGACAATACACACACATACACACACACACACACACACAAACACACACACAAACCTTGGTGTGATTGCCTAAAGATTTCAAATACTGTAAGGAGTAGGGGCTCAGTAAAACGTATTAACTTATGCATTCACACGATATGCAGTTTTCTGCCAGCATTCCTCTCTGGTTTTATTTGCAGCATTGGTGTTGCTCTTTGCGGTCATTATAGCTCAGTATAACTAATTGAGTTCATAACCAGTGTTAAGCCGATTAAGCCTGATTGTGGGGTTTAAATTTTGTCAAGCCAGCTTGTGCAAAACAAGGCCACGGTCTGTTAAGCTTCCTTTGTATTACAGGCCCCTGATATCAGAGTCATGACTTAAAAGAAATTAGTTAAGGTAACGACATAAATGTTCCTGTAAATTAAACTTGGGTTATTGGCTCTGTAGTTTTGAAAAATATATTTACTGCTATGCTGGTGACAGTTGTATTTAAATTTTCAGCTGTTTACTATTTGTTTAAAACTGGATTAAACTGTCAGAATCACAACAAAAATATTTCTCAGCGCCCGCCTATTACCACTACTGCGTCTACTGTAAACTGTAGTGTACGATTTTCACACTCTTCAGTTACTGAGTTTTGTGAGGTGAGGAGTCAAAAAGGTTAGCAAACTGAAAGAAAGTGAAAGCGAGTTCGTCTTTCCAACCTCTAACAAATGAACGAGAGCTCTGTCAGCTACAGCGAGCTAATCCTGTTGTTAGCATTAGCAAGGCTACACCTAGCATCACAGAGCCTGTTACAGAGCCAGAGGTAGACATGTCCAAAGCCAACTCTAATATCAGCAACAAGATGAAAGATTTGAGTGTTGGTCAAACAGTTCAATTCAGTGTTTTTGCAGTCAGAACGACTCAAAGTGACATCACTGGCTGCTGATGAGGAGACTGACAGCTGAGTAAAGTGAATGTTCAACAGCCAGCGTGAAGGAGCCTCCAGCAACATGAAGGTTACCACCCCCACACTTACCACTGCATCCTGAAACCTGCATACAGACCCTTTTCATCTGGGTCACAATGCATATGACATGACATTGCAACTGTGGTAGGTAGATTTCAGTGTTTAGTCTGTAGTTGCTATGGCATACTTTGCTTGTTACTATATTGAATTCATTGTAACTCTGGTTCTGTTGTGGTAAATGATTTGTACACAATCATGCCGATTACTTGTTTTGCTGTATGACCCCATAACTGTAGAAAGGGGGAATAGTTGGTCAGATTATCGATGCTCTCTCTATCATGCTGTCCGAGGGAAATGTGTTTGGGTCTGCTCCACTGATTAACTTATCTTTGTCACAATAACAAGTCTTACATTATTGTATAGTTCAAGAAAGTCACCAGGTTTCAGTTTTTTAGTTTTACATGAGGATGTGTGGTCACGACCTCTGTCATTTTAGTTCCAACCGAACAGGTCATGTCTGTAACTTTTTACAGACTGTACATTCACGTGGGGGTAAAGATTATGCCATCTTTTACCTTCTATGAAAGGGTTTTTTATGGTGTTTCTGTGAAGAATGGAGGCACTAGAAGAAGCTTTTCAAGCTCTATGCGACCCATGTCATTATATGTCATCGGTCAAGTGACACCGAGCTAAGAGGACACTGTGATGTGTCGAGACATTCGACAAAACGCAAAAGCAAGACTCTTGTCAGACGACTTATGCTTGTGGCATCCTTAGGTAAGCTAATAACCCACTTGTAGCTGCAAATATCCCCGTTGTGGGACAAATCAAGGATTATTTTAAGCCTACTGTTTTGTTCAAGTTTAGCCCAAAACACTTAGGGTAATTACACTTGGCTATCCGATCGTGAAAACACATTCCATTTACACAATGCGTCTCCGTGAGACGGATATAAATCAGATTCACTGTTGCAGCGCTTTGTGCAAATAATTATTTACTCTAGAAGAACACACAGCTGTGTCCCAGCATGGAGCTTTTCTTCTTATGGAGACTGTAAGAAGTTACATAGCCACAATGCATCAGGCTGTTCTGCTGTAACAACATTGCATAAACGTAGAAGACACTTTTATCTCTGTCTCTGTTATTTATCCAGTCATCTCTCATCCCGTAAACCAGTGTATAGTTTGTAATTGTACTAACTAACCTTCCCATGGAACTTAGCTTAAATGACGTTTATTTTTCCTTTTAACACACCAACATTTGCCATGCTATTAGTCTTTCTCTCCTCATAAACTGTTTTTCTGACAATTTAGTATGTATGCTTGCAACCTTGTATCGTTTTGACTCAAACCCTGAAACACTAAGTGTCTTGATCACTGGTCAGCCCACGGATTTGATCATGGGACTTCAAATTACACCCAGAGGAAGAGGAAATGTTAATAAAGTTAAAAACAGGAAAGATTGTGGTTTCACAGACGCTAATAGACACAGACAATGCGGGTACAGGCAGGCACACATAGATACACAGAGGGAATCCCCATTCAGCTCACACACAAACACGCATCAGCAATCCTCTTTGTAATCCCTGGATAAAATGTCTCAGATGGATCAGGTAGCTTCCATTCAGATGGACTCTTGGATGTAGACATAGGGAACACTGACTAAGATCTTAATCCTCATGCGGTCACCTGCAACTCTGTGCCCCCGCTCTGATCCTTCTAGAAGGTCATGAAACAGTAACATTTTATTTAATTGCCCCATGAAAATGTCACAGGGATATTCACCTCGCCAAATAAAACATGTTGTGTTACACATCTGAATGTGTCCTGTCCGTCTGTCACTGTCTGACCTGCAATCCAGTGACGGCAGGGGGATGACTCAGACGAAGGGGTTGTGCCAGGACAATGTCAACATATGAGACCTCAATCAGCAGAGGCTCCCAGACTTCCCAAACCACCAGCAACAACAAGTAACACACCCAGAATCAAGACGGGCTGGAATGCCATTCATATGGTCCTGATTTCTCCCCTCCCTCCCTCTCTCCCTCCCTCCCTCCTGCCTTCCTTTTTCCTTCTAATGTGAAGGAGGTTGGTTGGTCAGTTGGTCCGTCGGTTGTCTGTTTGTATCGTTGGTCTGTCGGTTGGTTGGATCGCTGTTTGACAGGATGGTTTGTTGGTCAGTCAGCTGATTTTTTTAGCTAGTTTGTTTGTTGGATGTGTCATAGAATTATTTACAAGACAGACCTCCTATATATAAAAACAAAGATTTATTCAAATTTAATAAATGTTTGTCGCTATTTCTTCATTAAATCAGTTCACGTGGGGGTGAGCAGTGGGCTCTCCAACATGCTTTGTCCCATCAAGAGCTTTATACGAGCCTTTTTAGATTTTTTTTCATGATGGAAAATGGGGAAACTGATGGGTTGTAAAGTTTGCAGAATGACAAATGACAAACAAACACAGGGTTTGCATAATCTACATAAGAAACAATGGAATTGTTACAGATGACAGAGTCTTATCCCTAACTGATGCTATGCTCATTACCTCATTGGCTGGTTGATCACTTGATTGCATGAACGGTTCGTTGGTTGCTTGATTGGCTGATTGGCTCATTGGTTGACCATTTGGCTTGTTGATCAGTCAGTTGGTTTGTTGGATGGATGGATGGATGGATGAATAGGCAACTCATCAGTCGGTCAGTTGGTTGGATAGTTAGTTAGGACAGAGAGGAAGAAAGTTCTCTCTCAGCTGACTGGATTGTAAAGAATTTGTCATGGCTGTCCCCAAATTGGCTGTTTTTGTGTCGATTAAGCTTGTTATTACGGCCAAGTGGAGAGACTTTAGAGACTCTTAAGCTCGGACATTAAAGTTGGACAAGGCCACAGGCAACTTTCCAGCGTATTTCACGTTCCATAACTCAAGCAACTTGTTGACATTCAAAGAAAGTAGCTGTATCAGTATCAGTATCATGACTGGCATCTCTCTGTTTCTCCTTGTCAAAATAAGTCGATGTCAGCTGCAAAGCCCTGCATCAAATTTGATCTAAATCTACTCTGCTTAAGTTTTCTGTCAGGCGGGCCTTGATACGACCACACAGCACATCGGAACCGCCCAGACGTAGCATTACCAGGAAGGCCCTTAACCTCAACCACATTTTTGATCAGTCACATCCACATGGTTTTATATCTACAATCTCATGTCATTAAAACTGCTCGTGCTGGTTTTCCCTTGTGCGGCACTCTGAGCTTGCAAGCTGTCTGTGAATATTTGGACTGTCAGCTGCTTTGGCACAACAAGAGACAAATGCTCATGTTACGTTGCAGAAAATAGGAAGGGACAGAGAGCCAAAAATCTGTCTGCGGTGCGGTAGCCTGTTCTCACCAATACTGTTTGATTGTTAAGTAATACCTTGACAGGGCTAAACATTAGTGTCCAATAAAGTTACCGTATGTCAAATGAGACTGGAAAGAGCAAAGCAAAAGTTGAACACTGGCGGCTCGTATGTGAGTTGTCACATTTGGCATCGAGTTTCATTCTCTCTAAATGCACAGGGAACATAACAGGTTCATCAGGTTTATAAGCGAAAGCTGTGGTTTTGAAAATGGACTTGGAACAAGATCAGGAATGATGAGCCATCTAAACATCAGCAGGCACAGCTTTACACAGAGTTACAAAAACTCCAACTGCAGTTCAACATATTTACCTAGAATGTTTTTCTTGGCACTATAGACCATTCGCTAAATCCCTCTGAATCATTCCTTTTTCCTGAAATAAACCCATTGCAAACATTTCATCCCATTATGGAAACTCATTTTGCATTTACCTTGATCAGATCTGTTGTAGTAAATGACATTGTAAAGCTGTTGAATGCCGTTCTTCACTGTTGTAGTGATGATGGTGACCTGGACAGCTTAGAAAGACAGAAAACTGAATCTGACCTTAAAACACCAACAGCACCAGAATCATGTTATTTCAGGACATGGGACAAACTAATGGACTCTCGATCTGCAACTGCCACAATTACTTCCAAGATCTGTTGTAGCTCTGGTTACCTCTGGCCTACTACAATATATGGCTACATGCATAAATAAACCTAAATATTTTTATGATTATAATATAACACTCAGCTTCTATTCATAAATATTCATATTTTTGGTAACATATGTCACGTAGCTGCTATGCATTGTGATCAAGGAGTAGCATTTGCTGTGGAATTTCGCTTACAATTTTCCCCCCAATGTGATTTGTTCTAATGCTGAGTTTATTATGTGATCACTTTGTATTGATGAACAAACACCATAATTATTGTAAATAATAGCAGATATATACAGTACAATGTGTTGATATGTTTGTTAACACTTAAATGGCTATGATTAATTAGCAAGCTACATCAGTGTATATTTCACTTGAGAGCTGAATAGGGAAGAAAGGAACCAGATTACAGAACAGCGTTGGTTTGGTGTAGAGATTCCATGGAGGACAGATGTTCAGCTGGGACGACATGATTCACCCAGATGACCCCATTCACGTCTTATAAGAGACATCCTGTCGCAGTGCGCCTGTCATCCATTTGCAGGAGCCAACCTTGCAACCCACACTCATCCTTGAGTGGCAGACGATTCCCCTGTGCCATAAACAATGGAATAATGCTCTGGACCTCAGTGAAAAAATTCTGCATATTCATTGCATTTGGGAAAGCTGACAAAATGGAGACTGTCATTTTCATTACTGTATGTTTTTCTTTGCCTTAAATCATAGTTATTTGAGTACATTCACTGTCAACCATGGCATTTCCTAGGTTTACAACCAAGTCTGCAGTTGATTGCAGGTGATTAGGTGGAGCATTTAAGAATTGTCTACATTTGTAAAGTAGACATTTATGGCTTCTCGTTTTGATCATTGAGTAGGATGATGTGAGTGCCTCCTTCATCAGTCCCTATGCAATTCCTCCTGATTCTGTTTCTCCTTTGTCATTTCCCTGCCTCTTGCTTTGATTCGCTCTCTCTCACTCTCTATTACCAAACCACATTTCTGTTTGTGCTACGATCTTTGATAACTTAAATGTTTATGAAGCCCTGCAGATAAACAAGGCTGTTTTCGACCCAGAGTGAAGTCAAAAGTGGCCCTTGCTCTGGAAGCAAACATGACATTTGTACAAAGTACTCTGAGAGCGAGATGTTAAAAGAAGCAAACACACATATGAGCACACAGTTATACAACAGGACACACACAGAGAGCTTGTAAAAACCCCTACCCACAGGGTTATTGACAGGAGATTGTGCACCTCTGCCAAACATCCTTTTACCAGAATCCAACCAGCCTTGGGAAGGGATCAAATTTGAATACCTTACTTATTCCTGGATTAGCCCTGAGCAAGACCACATTTATGAGTTGGAGGCAAAGTGTGTATGTTCACACAGATGGATCACCCGAGAAGGAAGACCCTATTTATTCTTAGTTAATCCATTGATTGGAAACAAACATGTCAAGTAGAGAGTTTCCCTGCAGCAACCCGACAGTTTGTCTGCTGCAAACCACGGCAGCGGTAGCAGATTAGAGAGAGGAATCAACAACTGTCTGTCTGTCTGTGTGGTGCGGTGCGCTGGGGTCTGGGAGAAGATCACACACACACACACACACACATTTTAAGATAGACACATGATTACATGCATGTGCCGACACATTTAAACACACACAAAGCTCACACACAGACACACACCAACAGCTGTTTAGAATTATACAGTCAGTGTGATGAACTCGCTGACAGGACTGCGACTCATGCAACATTCAAAGAGAGATTGAAGACATGGGAAAACACACATAATATTCATAGATTTCTTGTAATCTCTCTTTGATGTGTGCATGTAAAGTGTCAAATACTGGCTCACTGTTAAGACCATTATCTGAGAATCAGATATCTATTTCCCCAGATCTGCCCTAAGGGTGTACTGCAAGTTACAAAATCAACATACCAGTGCTGCTTACAGGAAAGCCTCAGCAGGGAAAACGGTTTGAGGTATCAATCAATCTCAATCAGTGTCACTACATATTTCCAGCATCCCTGAACTCAAACATTTATAACTGAGCGAGTTTAACCCTGCTTGGCGTCTCTAATCCCTGGTCGTTGCATTGCAAGGAGGGACATCACACTGTCATTTGCAGAGACGGTGATGGAAAACAACAGAGAGACACATTTGGCAGCAAAGTTGATTCCGGCCCAAACAGCCAAGCTGCTGGTGCGTAAAGACCAATTTACAACCCATCAGTCGTCCAAGGCTTGTAAAACAGCAGGTCAGTTGTAAAACTAAGCTGAGAGTGTTTAGGGACAGGAAGTTAGTAGAAGTGAATGGATGCACTCCAGTTCTGGCACAGTCCATCAGTCACAATGTGGAAAACAATGCGACAGGTTATTGGTCGACTAAGACAAAGAACACAAGCTCTATGGACTTCGTGGTTAAGCTTTCATACACTAAGTGCTCCATCTGTAATCACAAAATTGCTTTGTGTTTGATTTGGGAAGAGGTTGGAATGAAACATGAGCTGTTGCGTTCTGAGAGTTCCATTGTAGCATATAGACCAATGTGGGGATGTAGGAGGAAATAAACATGCTGCAGTTGCTGAAAATTGAGTCAGTGAAAGTGCTTTCAGTCCAAATGTGCCAACGCAGTGCATGGAGCAACACACGAACCAGCTGGCACATTCACAATATAATGTTGCATTGTTGTGGTATTGGATAGAGGGTTAGGAAACTTGAAGCTCTAAATTGTCCATAAGTGTGAATGTGAATGAGTTTGTCTGTCTGTGTGTGTTCTCATCTTCCAACATCGTAGTCAAAAACCTTCACGAATGAGTGTTGGCTTTTGCAAATGTTGCTCTGAGGCTGTCTGCGCTGTAGTTAAGGTGACACCGTGAAAGAGTTTCTGAGTTTCCAGCAAATTCTTCTGGGTGCAGCAGGGTGGTCGATATGAGGCGTCCTGTCAGGGACATTACATTGGTGGTTCCCTAAACAATGACAGAGAGCACACAAAACCAAATTGTCTTTCCCCCCCACTGTGGGTGGAGGGATACAGCGCTCCATGTGTGGTGCAAGTAGAGCCTCTGTCTAAGTACAGATAGCTGTGAATCTATCTGTAGATACAGCGAGATGGGTTCAGATCTGGGTTGGGCCTTTCTGTGCCTTCCCTGCGTCTTTGTTGGATTTCACTTGAATGCTCCATTTTCCCTCCAATCTGTGCGCCGCTCACCTCGTTGCCTGCACTCCCAACGCCTTGCGCCTTGGTCAGCGCATGCAGACGGCAGACGGTTAAAGTTGAATATGGTTGGACTATGAACGCAGCGGCAGAGCAGAGAATCAGAACGTTGAGGTTGGGAGTCACCACTCAACTCCCAATACACAATAATGGAACAGCTAGTTTGGTACTGTATGCTGGGGTAGGATGGATAGACTAATGTTGGCATTGCCGTGGCAAAGAAATGAAAAAATACCTAAATATCTTCCAATATTTGCAGGCCTTTTGAGCCAACAGCTTTACACCATTTATGGCCAAGTGGCTTTCTGCCACATTTGAATAGTGGTTTGTTGTTCGCAAAACAAACGATCAAGAACTACCATCCACACTAAAAGACTGATTCATCCACCTTGGAGATCATTTTTCTATTTTTAGTGGTTAAAAATGATATCTTAGTGTGGGTAGAGGGCCAAACTGGTGGGGGGAAAAGGACACAGTATCAAATTATATGCGTATGCATATAAGTGTGGACTTGATACCATGGGAAAACTGTTCACATGTCACAATTGGGGTTAAGACCAATAAATGATTCATTTCTACAACCAAATGAAATTCATATTTGATAGTGTGAAAAGGGTTGATGTAGTAGTTTTGCTGAGCCATAATTTGCTTGCTTACCTTAGGAAAATTGTGTTTTAAGCCTACACTCCAGTACTTGGCCTCTGGTTTGATGCGGATCCAGTAATTGTTTGTTCCACAGCCAGTCAGAAGTAGGCAGTAGCTTTACTGTAAACACAATTATGCTAACTGTGGCAAGATTCGGTGACCACATGAAGAGAGATCGACTCTCACGCAAAACACTCGCTCAGTCACTCTCACACACTATACTTACTCACTCACTTACACACTCATAAACCAAAACACGGCATGCATCCGCACCTGCAATCTCACGATATACAGACCCACCGGCTACTCACATGGACACACACCTACACATCATAAACAACTTCCTCTGCGGTCGATGTGATTAGAAAGCGCCTTGAGAGTTTTGAAGGAGGCCGACCCCCTCGGTGCACACACACACACACACACATACACGCATACACACACGGGATCCACAACAGAGGATGGAGGCTTTATACTCCACAGGAGGCCACGCTGACACGCTGTGTCCTGCTCTATCCATAAGAGCACACATTCATGCAGAAACAAACACACATACCTACAGTATGAAAAATAAACATTTTGACAACTAACTGCTGCACGCAATGTGATTCACACAGGCATTCGATTGCTGTCTCACACACACACACGCACACACGCAGGCTCGCACACACACACAAAAATGCCCAGTGTCTCACCTCAGGCAAGCATCTGTTTGGTCAAAAGTGTCATATAACGCATCATTCTTTCCACCGTGGGAGTGGGCTGGGTTCTCTTTGGTTTCAGAGTCACTGTATTCCCTCTAGCCAACACACACACACAGAACCATATGCAACCTGACACACACACCCATCCACCACATTGCTGTTATTGCCCTGAACTGTGAGTTTGAAGGGAATCCTCAGCCGCCGCGTCCCGTGGACATTAACACTCCCGCCTCACTTCACTGACCGCAGGAAGGCGAGCTGACAGATTTATCGCCATCTCAAGTCCTTTTAAACAACCTTCAGATTAATACAGCCAGAAGGGGAAAAGTTCACGTCCTGGCTGTGGTGTGTGTGTGTGTCGCTGCCTTTGCAAAGCCCCCTTTCCTCCGCCCGTTTTGATGCTGACCAGACATCGATCCGGATTGGCTGGCCGTTCGTTGGGCATCAGTCGGGCCTTGACATTTCCCACAGTGGGAGTTGGGCGCATTAGATTTATTACTCAAACACAAGTCAAGTGAAAGGCTGCGTTCAATCAAACAAACAGCCACCAAGATTCTCTGTAACTCTGCTAGACTAGACACGCACACCACTCAAGAGATTTGTCTGTACTGCAATTAAGGCAAAGACGTGAGCAAGCTGTACACATGGATGGAATGAATAGGATTT
>OMOW01107039.1:0-13129 GCA_900312555.1 Lamprogrammus exutus
GTGCAACAAGATACTGTTGCATTATTGTATTATTAGCATAACAAACATATAAACACTACGAAAACAAAGGACTCCATAACAATACTTGTTCAATACAAAAGACAGAATGAATGAAAACCGAAGGCTTAATAATAAGCTATTAAACCAAGTGAGAAGGTTATGGTTGCTGATTTAGGGGGTAAAAAATATTCAGTATTAACTAAATCTGGGCAGCATCCCTCCACATTTCAACCTACTAACAAATGAGGGACGCATTTCTGAGAAGGAACTGCTTATACTGTATGTGGTAAAGTATGACGAGACAATCGTCTGACAGGCGGTAAATCCTCTGCAGTGAGTGGGTAAATCACAGCCAAGCTTGCCTTACACTTATCGGCGAGATGCCGCCTAGTTACTCTTCTGTATCGGTGGAGTTAAACTCTCGGTTCCTTTACAAAGACCGCAAACCTTCTCTTTCAGTTCTCCTACTTCTTCATACTGAAATGTAAATCAACTTTTAGAATATTTACAGGACCGTCAGCAGGATCTTGACCTTCAGATTTGTAGTGTAAAGACTGCTGAGATTTTTCACTACCATAGAACTTGTTGTACAGTTCATACATCTTCAGCTGCCCCTTCACAGCTTCTCAACCAGAATTTTTCAGTGCAGCAATTCTCTCTCTCTTTCTGTGTGCTTACAGCAATACAGTGTGTATCCCATCATCTGGGCAGCAGGTCGAGGACATGCTGACATCGTCAAACTGCTGCTACAGAACGGAGCCAAAGTTAACTGTTCTGACAAGGTGAACCAGATAGACAAAAAGCAAAATACACAAACACACGAAAAACAGCAGGAGTTGTGTAATGTTAGAGTTCTGAAATAAATTGACAAAGTACCAATTAACTGTGTTTGTTTCCGTGTACACAAAAAAATCAAGTGTGTGTGTGTTGTGTGCGTGTGCGTGCATGTATCAGTACGGAACCACCCCTCTGATCTGGGCATCCAGGAAAGGACACTTTGACTCTGTGATGCATCTGTTGGAGAATGGCGCCGACGTCGACCAGGAGGGGGCGGTATGTTCTCACATACAGTATCAGTACTACATTACAGTATTAGTACTACATTACAATATCAGTATGACTGTTGTCATCTTTGCAGAACTCAATGACGGCTCTTATCGTGGCTGTGAGAGGCGGATACACTGAGGTGGTGAAGGAGCTGCTGAAGAGAAACCCCAACGTCAACATGACAGACAAAGATGGAAACACGGCACTGATGATCGCTGCTAAGGAGGGCTATACGGAGATTGTCCAGGACCTGCTGGACGCTGGCACTTATGTCAACATTCCAGACCGGGTGGGTATGCAACAACCGGGAGACACATGGCACAATAATAATAATAATACATTTCATTTATAGGCACCTTTCAGGACACTCAAGGTCACCTAACATCACAAAAAGGCAACACCATATAGTAAAGTTAAAACATAAAAACATTAAATGCAGAAAGAACAGTGAATCACAATGAGTATGCCAATTTAAATAGAAAGGTTTTGATGTGTGATTTGAAGGTGGAAATAGAGTCCAGCTGACTGATGTGTTGAGGGAGAGAATTCCATAGCCTAGGAGCATTGCAGCTGAAACCTCTATCACCCATGGTTCAGAGTCGAGAAGAAGGAACTGAGAGTCCAGCAGAGGAGGATCATAGGGTGTGAGAAGGATTGTACAACTGTAGAAGATCAGAGAGATAGGAGGGGGCAAGATTGTGGAGGGCTTTGAAGGTGAGCAAGAGGATTCTGTAGTCAATCCGGTATTGGACAGGGAGCCAGTGAAGCTGAATGAGGATAGGGGTGATGTAATCAGTGAATGGGGTACAGGTGACAATACGTGTGGCGGAGTTCTGAATGATTTGGAGCCTACCAAGGAGTCTATTTGGGATCCCCGAGAAGACAGCATTACAATAGTCAATCCGTGAAGAAACCAGTGCATGAATCAAAACTTCTGTGCTGTGCTGTGTGAGGGATGGACGTAGTCTTGCAATATTTCGGAGGTGGAAGAATGCAGTCAGAGATAGATTTTGGATGTGAGGCTCAAAAGAGAGTGTACTGTCCAAAATCACACCAAGGCTCTTGACTTTGGACAAAAGGGGAACAGTGCAGCCATCAATGCTCAGACTGAAGCTGTGTACTTTGGAAAGTGTTGTCTTAGAACCAATGAGGAGAACCTCTGTTTTAGTCAACCAGGTCGTGATAGCTTGGAGGCAGTTAGTTAGGGCTATGGGAGTAAGGAGGGCATCAGGATTGGTGGAAATGTAGAGCTGGGTATTATCTGCATAGCAGTGGAATTGGACGCCATAGTGACAGAGGATATTGCCCAGTGGTTGAAGGTAAATAATGGAAGGCAACAGCCCTAGAAGTGATCCTTGTGGAACCCTGTGTGTGACAGTGGAATGTGCTGATCTGTGGTTTTTTAAATGGTCAAACTGTTTTCTGTCGGTGAGATAGGAATTGATTGAGGAGAGCGCAATACCAGTAATTCCAATGCCAGCCAGACGATCTAAGAGAAGATAATGAAAGATGGTGTCAAAGGCGGCACTGAGATCCAGGAGGATGACGATGGACAATTTTCCAGAATCTGCAGCACGAAGGAGGTCATTAGTGATCTTTACAAGAGCGGTTTCAGTGCTGTGTTTGGGTCGGAAACCTGATTGGAAGGGCTCAAAGAGATTATTGCACTGAAATGAGACTGAAGCTGTTCTACTACCCATTCCAGGATTTTGGATAGAAATGGGAGGTTGGGAATGGGCCTGAAATTATTGAGGTCATTGGGGTCAGCACCAGGTTTTTTGAGACTGGGTGTAACTGCAGCAGTTTTCAGTGACGGGGGTACTGATCCAGATGTGAGGGAGGAGTTAATAATTGAAGTTATGATTGGGGAAAAAGAGGGTAGGCAGGTCTTGACCAGGCTAGTGGGGAGGGGGTCGAGTTTGCAGGTTGTGGGCTTAGGTTTACGAATAAGCTCAGAAATCATGATTTCAGGTGCAGGACTGAAAGCAGAGAAGGAGATGGTGGGTGGTGTGTCCAGGCTATTCCACCAAGGAGACTCACCAGGCACAGCAACAGTGTTGGCAAGCTGGCTTTGAATCGTGTCAATTTTAGAATTGAAGAAATTCAGGAAGGCAGTACAGTCTCCATCGGAGTGGTAGTGGAGAGCATTCAGGGGGCTTGAGTAAGCTGTGGACTATGGAGAAGAGAGTTTTCATGTTCCCTATGCCAGCATTAATGATGTCTGCATAGTAAGTCGATTTGGCAGAACGGAGAGCATTCTTATAGTGAAGTATGTGGTCAGAATACATCTGCTTATGGACCGTGAGACCAGTCTTTGAGTACAGCCGCTCCAGGCGACAGCCCATTGTTTTAAGCTGGTGGAGCTCAGAGGTGCACCAGGGCGCTGTGTGGACGAAGGAAACCATACAGTTTTTTAGAGGGGCAAGGGAGTTAAGCACAGAGGACATGGCGTCATTGTAATACGCTACCAGGTCATCAGGGGAGGATGAAACTGGATTGTGAGGGAGTGGATGAGGCTGGTGAGGATTGATGGGTTTAACTGCTTAATGTTGAGGAAGGAGATGGTCTGCTGCACCTTAGATTTCGTCAGTCGTCAATGACACAAGCCTGTGATCAGAGATGGGGAGCTCAGTGGCAGTCAGATTGCAGGGGTGAAACCAGAGCAGCACACCAGGTCTAAGATGTGGCCTTTATTGCGGGTAAGGAAAGACACAAATTGTTTACAAACCAAGGCAATCAAGAGTGGAATTAAAGTCTTTTGTGAGTGCGAAAGTTGGATTGTCCACCCATTACAATAATATTGGGGGTCGCCGAACAAAGAGCAGTAAATTCTGACAAAAAGATCTTAGAGGATTTGGGAGGTTGATAGGTGGCAACTATGGTGGTTTGTACAGGGCCATTAACTTGTAAAGCCAGGGACTCAAAGGAAGTGTAATAAGGCAAATCTAACTTTGATATTGTCGTGACAGAGCAGTGTGAGACCACCCCCCCCGGCCGGAAGACCTAGGTTTACTGAAGTAAACAAACCCAGGTGGGACAGTTTGATTTAGCTGTGAATAGTCATTGGGCTGCTGCCAGGTCTCCGTAAGACAGACAAAATCAAATAACCGCTCATCAATGAGCTCACAAACTAAGAGGGCTTTATTCGTGAAGGAGCGGATGTTAAATAGAGTGAGTTTTATCTTGTCATTGATTATGTACGTTGCTGCCTTGGTTAAGGGAGCAAGTATGCTGAGGTTAGCAGTCCGTTCGGTGGACCAGAGGGAGCAGATAGTTTTGCTAGTGGCATAGCAAAAGTTCTGCAGGGATCCACGGTTGATGTATCTGGGTCGACAGAGGATCTCACGATGGAGAAACAGGGCTGGAGGAGGTTCATAGCGGAGGTACCGTAGTCGGAGGAGCTCAGCCAAGTAGCTCAACTGTGGAGTCACACTGAAGATGGCAGTGGACAGGATAATCCACGACAGCAACTTGCTGATCCGCAAGCAGTGAAGTTCCAGCAAGATCAGGGGAAAAAACAAGCAGCAGTGAGCGTTGTGAGACCCCAAACTTCCAGCTGGTAGAGCGCAGAGGTCCCGCAGAACACAGCAGGTCGAACCGAGACATCAATGCGACCAAGACAGTTAAGTCCAAAAACACCGGTCACGACAGGGAGAATTAAGATCAATAACTACCACTGGATCCCATCCGATGCGATGGTCTGACAAACAGGGAGAATGATCCACAGGTAGACTAAAAATAATACAGAAAACTGCAATGGAGAGCAGCGGCAGCCAGACACGCCAGCGTACACTCAACTGGAAGAGATACAAAGGTTACCAACAACATCACAACATGACACAACACTGGCAATTTGATGAATAGAAATTATTTTGTAACTGTCAAATTTTGTAGCTGTCAAAATGAAATATTTTCTAATGCTTCGAATTAGTGCTACAAATAGTTATAGTTTTCAATAGAGATTTTTTTTTAAAATTGATTTTATGTGTTTAATTAATTAATTAATTAATTAATTCATTCATTAATTTGTTTTTAGTTTATAGAGCGTTCCCAGTTTGTCATTGTTTTTTTCCACCAGCTTCACACTGAAGTGCTGCTCGATAAAGTTAATATAGGAAAATTATTTCCTACTGCGGTACATCAAGTTTACGATCTTAAGGGGGTTACTTGAATTAATTACGTGAATAAATCTGAATCACTGAATCTCACCCCCCCATACACACACACATGCATGTGTGCCTTTGAGTACATGTGCATGTGTTTGAAAACGATGTGCTTCAAAACTCATAATGCCGCTTTAATTTCAATACAATTGACATACGAAGAAAAACACTTGTAATGAGGCTGTTTGTGTGCAGCAGTCAGAATCGGGACATGGTTTTCTACCTGCACCTGCAACTCTCCATTGTGGTTAATATGCACAGGAAGGGTGCACTAGGCCCTGCAAAATGTCTTTGGGAATTCAATACATTTTATTAGAATCTAATATGGAGGAGACAGACAGACAGAGGAGGGAGGGAGGAGAGTGAGAAAAGATGGTAATTGCATTCTACAGTAGATCTTCTAATGATGTTCTCATAGCGAGAATCTCCTTGAATAAACATGCTTGCTGGGCTGATCAGCAAGGGAGAGGGTCTACAATCTCTGATTGATCATGTTGTTAAGTATTTGTGTCAGCACCACTTTGAATGTTTGTTTAGACTTTTTTTTTTTTTTTTACAGCCAGCAGAGGGCCTTCTTCTTGTAAAAAATGCACAACAAAATCTCCTTTACACACATGATACAAAACATAACCATCATTGCATAAAAAAGTGCAATTTACACGGTGCTCTGCTGGTTTCATCAGATTTGAAATCTGGGTTGACGATACATCTGAAGCTAAATACTTGTATCTGACATGTTGAAACATTGGTGTGCTGTTAAAAAAAAGCTGAACTCTACAAAATTTTCAATTTGAAATGTGGCATGTAGCACAACATCGAAATACTTAGTAAGTGTGTGTGTGTGTGTGTGTGTGTGTGCGTGCGTGTTTGCCTGTGCGCATGTCTTGCAGAGCGGTGACACAGTGCTGATTGGGGCCGTGAGGGGGGGTCATGTGGAGATTGTTAGAGCTCTGCTTCATAAATACGCCGACATCGACATCAGAGGACAGGTGAGGATGATGATGAAATTGTTAAAATGGGGACTGGCCGGAATGTATTTTTACAAATCTGTAAACCAGGATGAAATGATTGTCAGTGACCCATATTTAATCATGTTTTTTTTTTAATTGAAAATTACTAGTATTCTGTTAAGCAGATTTTGTTCATTCATGTAGTTTACTGTTCTTCAACTAGATGGGGCCAGTGCCACTGCCAATGACAGTGTTGAGGTATTGCTAATGCAGACAAGGGATGCCATGGTTAGAGAAGACATTTTTGCAGTTTCATAATTAATTATTATGTAACACAAAAAACATGAACATTTGTAGTCCTGAAAATTATATATGTATGACTGTAGACTTCACTGAACCGACGTTTTGAAAGATTAATAATGTAGCACCTCCTTTTTCAAAATAAATACATACATGTATTTTTAAATATCACAAGCCATAGGACATCCTTGTTTACAATGGGATTGTTGAACTATAAAATGATGTAACCATTTCCTATCTATATAACTGTTGAACTATATTCAGTTTTCTTAGTCCAGGTTATGGTGAAGAAATGTGAACATTCTCACTTTTTCAGTGCTCAGTCTTCACCTTTGAGGGGATTTTTCCCAAGGTAATCTAAAGCTAAAATGTAACAAAAAAAGATAATTAGCCTAATCCATGTCAGAGAGAGCACATAAGGTTAAAGGATTTTAATATCTTGATATTTCTTTTTATTTCTTTATTTAAGTCTGAACTAAAGTATTATCAACTATTAATTATTTGAAGTGCAATATTTGGCAAAGTCAATTTATACTTATCTATGCTAACGAAAAGTCAAGTCAAGTCAAGTTCATTTGTTCAGCCCAATATCACATACAATGTCTTAAAGAGCTTTACAGGCCCACAACAACAAACAGTTCCCAACCCAGACCAAAAATTATGTAATTGCCAGTTTGGTCATAATTTAGTTGGTAGATTTTTGTACAATAACGACAATGTGAATGAATATCCTAGATCTGTTTTCGGAAACCAATCAAACCACGAATTATAGCCTTAAACCCTGCTGGGTAATATTAGCTCGTGGACTGTTGCACGGCTGGATAGTGATCCGAAAGATGCTAAGCATGTTAGATGTGTTAGACTTTGTCAGCACGCTTTCTAATCTGGATATTAGTCTTCCTGTTCATTTTTAAAATACTCCAAATGCTCCCACACTGCAAAATTTGATGCCGATGTCAAACTCCTCCAAACTTCTCAGTCATTTTTGTAGTTTGTAGTCACAGCCGGTGAACATTTTAATTTGGATTATTTTTTTCTTGGTAAGCCCTACGATTTCTAAATCATGGCTTCTAAATTTTTATGGTTTAGAAACTGTGACGTTTTGTAAATGTGATTAAAAGTAAAACAGTTCATTTCAATATCCCTAATGCAGATTGAGCACTTCCTGCTGCTGCTTCATATGAAAAGCTTCTCCCAGCAAACTATTGTAAGACTTTCATTGTAAAGAAGCATCCAGGTTAGCAACCAGCTGGTAAAAAAAAATGGGCCCTAGACATTTGAGCTCTTATTTGTTGGTGTATCAGGGAGCTGTTCCAGTTTGATGTTGTCCAGCTGACAGGAAGTTAATGCAGTATCCTTGTGAGCCTCTCCAAGGTTAAAACAAACATGCTGTGTCTGATACAGATGCTCATGTAATGAATGCTAAAATATAAATGCTGTGTATTTTCTCTTTGACTTCCAGCATTGCTGGGAAGTGTGTTTTATTTTTTGTTAAATCATATAGTATGACACATTATTTAAATAATAAATCCAGGAGAGTAAGACTGCACTGTACTGGGCTGTGGAGAAAGGAAACGCCTCCATGGTGAGAGACATCCTGCAGTGCAATCCAGACACAGAGACCTGCACCAAGGTGAGAATAAAACATCATCACACATCATACCCATCTCTTCCTAACTCATTATTTACACTTTTCAATTGCATCATTGTCACTTTATTAATATTACAATGATTAAAGCTGCCATACTTTGTGTTTTGTCACTAGAGGACAGAAAACCCCCAAAATAAGCTGACAGACACATAGCCCTTGTGTAACGAACTGGCACATTAGCAAACAATGTACCTTCTCTGGTTTGATATTCTTTCTCCTTTCAGCTCTGGGATGTAAGAATATCAATAATTGCACGTTTAATATGTTTTTCATGTGACGCCACAGATGTCACATCTTGCTCATACTGTCCTGCTATGTTAGCATTAGCTTGCCACCTGTATATACTCTGTCTGGTTATATCCATCTGAATCAGAAAAATGGTTCACAACAAAGTCCGTGAAGTGTCTGACGATGATTCAGTAGTTTGTGAGAACAAACTGAAACCATGTTGCTTTGTTGAACAATCAGATAATATTATTAACAGTTGTTATTGTGACATGGTTAAGTTGATGGTGGAGTTTCCCTTGGACAGCATGATGTCTCTGACACACACACACACACACACATGCACACACACACATTATTCTCTGCTTTAGAGCCCCACATTCTAAGATAGAAGTGATGCAGATTTGCAGGCTGATGCAGTGCTTAAATACACCTGTGCTGTGTTTTATGAATTGCCCCCATTGTCATCCTCTGTTGGTAATGACTAAGAGTTTTAGAAGATGTGAATTATTGTGTTGGTGTGATGGAGAAAAGATCAGGAAAAAACTGTGATATTTTGGGGAATTTTAATGCTTTAATTTGATGTGGTAATTTGATACAGACAGAGGAGGGAGGGGGAGAAAAGATGGTAACAAAAAGTATGAATAAATATATATCTTCAATAATCAAAGCAAAATAAATCATCTGTGAGCTGAATATGATTTCAAATTGAAAATGAATCAATCATAAACAGATTAATATTCATTAATGAAGTCCAAATGTAATCAAGATCAAATGAATATGGAAAAAATGTAGAAATCCAAATATGGTCAAAACACAATGAATTTTCACAATAAGCAATGTAAAATACTGAACAAAAATAAATGATAAATTTGATAAATGATTAAAAATTAGGGAAGCATGAAAATGACTGAAAATGCTAATTAATCACTTTGTCAAAATGGAAAATTAAAATGTAAGATAATGTAATTGTCACAATACTGTAAATGCCAAAAAAGCATTATTACCAATGCCAAAAGCTGTATTACTAAATAAAACTTGTAATACCTGGATTTCAGTTGGTCATTTCCAAACCCCAATTCCAAAAAAGTTGAGAAAGTTTGTGAAATGCATATAAAAACAGAGAGCAGTGATTTGAAATTTCTCTTTTACCTATACTTAATTGAAAACAGTACAAATGCTGTTGTTACACGTGCAGAATGTGGCTTGGCATTGTCTTGCTGAGAAAAGCAGGAATGTCCATGAAAAAGACATCATCTAGATGGCAGCATATTATGCTCCAAAATGCATATGTACTCTTCAGCATTAATGTTGCTCAGATGTTGTTCAGACGTGCTGGTTACCCATACCATGGGCACTAACACCCCCCTGCCCCATACCATGACAGACCCCGGCTTTTGAACTTTGCGTTGGTAACAAAATGGATGGTGCTTCTCCTCTTTGGTTCTGAGAACACGACACCCATTATTTCCAAAAACAATCTGAAATGTTGACTTGTCAGACTACAATACATATTTCCACTGTGCATCAGTCCATTTCAGTTGCGCTTGAGCCCAGAGAAGTCGGCAGCATTTCTTGATGTTGTTGAGATATGGCTTCCTCTTTGTGTAGTATAGTATTAGCTTGCATTTGTAGTTGCAGTGACGAATTGTGTTTACTGACAATGGTTTTCCAAAGTATTTCCAAGCCCACGTGGTGAAATCCATAACAGAAGCATGCCGGTTTTTATTGCAGTGTTGTCTGAGGGCTTGAAGATCACGGGCATTCAGTAGTGGTTTTTGGCCTTGATCTTTACGCACAGAGATTTCTCCGGATTCTCTGAATCTTGCAATAATGTTATGGACTGTAGATGGTGAAATCCCTAAATTCCTTGCAATCGTGCATTGAGAAAGGTCGGTCTTAAACTGTTGGCATATTTGCTCATGCAGTTTTAAGCAAATTGGTGAACCTCCAACCATCCTTGGTTGTAAACCTTTCATGGATGCTCATTTTTACCCAATTACGATTGCATCACCTGTTACCTATTAACCTGTTAAGCTGTGGAATGTTTTTTTTGAACATTCCTCAACATTCCCAGTCTTACATTGACCCTGTCCCAGCTTTTTTGAACGTGTTGCAAGGCATCAAAGTTAGAATGAGTGTATATTTAAAAAATAAAAAAAAGTTGATCAGTTAAAACATGAATTATCTTGGATTTGTACTGTTTTCAATTAAGTATAGGTAAAAGAGAATTTTCAAATCGCTGCTTTCTGTTTTTTATTTGCATTTTACACACTGTCTTAAGTTTTTCGGAATTGGGGTTTGTAAGTAGTTCATTTACTGAAAATTTAAATGGTGTCTCTTCAGGATGGAGAAACTCCTCTGATCAAAGCCACCAAGATGAGGAACATTGAGATTGTGGAGCTTCTGCTGGATAAAGGGGCCAAAGTTTCTGCTGTGGACAAGGTGAGGAAAGAGTCAGAAAGATGGAATTGATTATCAGTATATGCGAGTAAAAAAGTCATCTGACATTCATTTTTGCATAAACATACATACACATCACCAAATGACATTTAAGAGTTGTGAAAAAGCTACAGTAACTGTCAGTTACCAGTAAATTCAATAATTCAAAACAATAAAATAACAGGAATTCCTGTTTCCAGAAAGGAGACACACCCCTCCACATAGCCATTCGTGGGCGAAGCCGGCGACTTGCAGAGCTCCTCCTCCGAAACCCCAAAGATGGCCGCCTGCTTTACAGACCCAACAAGGCGGGAGAGACACCGTACAATATCGACTGCAGCCACCAGAAGAGCATCCTGACTCAGATCTTTGGAGCCCGTCAGTCACACACAGAGATGCTCACACACTGAAACTGATTCACACACTTGCACACACTCAGATGCACTGAATGAAACTCAGTTGTTTTACCCCTTAAACATATTTAACCTTCAATTGAATATGTAAAGTTGAATATAAAATAAAGGGATTTTTCAGTTCATGAATGTGAAGTTAAACTTGTAAATCTGAGCTGAGACTCCCCCTCCCCCCCTCCAGGTCACCTGTCACCCACGGAGTCGGACGGCGACATGCTGGGTTATGACCTGTACAGCAGCGCCCTTGCAGACATCCTGAGCGAGCCCACCATGCAGCCCCCCATCTGTGTGGGTCTGTACGCTCAGTGGGGCAGCGGCAAGTCCTTCCTGCTTAAGAAGCTAGAGGGTGAGCTCACAGCATATATTGGCTGATAAGTTCTAAGCCAAAGTGCAGTGAACAAGTGTATAATATTTTAGTGAACTAATATAAGTTCTGAGGTGATTTTCAATTGACCTCGATTTTTCCAACTTTCCAGTTCCAGAGTAACCCATGGCTCTGTGAGTTTGGACAAGATGTACAAACTGGGACTGGTGTGTGGGACAAACTGATGTGCAGTGATCATGCACTTGCTGGCTGCCATCATTGACTGTGGCTTTGAACTAGTTTTACCTGATTTGGTCCCTCAGACTTTCACCTTCAGTTGGAAGTCTTCTGTTTTCTCCATGCTGTCCTTTGATAAAACATTTTATGTGTTGGTTAATATTACTCCTTAAGCAATATTTCCGAAAAACAATGAAAAAAGGTTATGCTGCTGGAGGTATGAGCTGTCTGATTGACAGGTAAAACCATGTCACAACCTATAATTTGATGGATATGATGCTGTTCAGTTGAATTGTATATTTACCACGTGTTCCGTTTGTTGCTCCTGTCAGATGAGATGAAGACATTTGCTGGTCAGCAGATCGAGCCATTGTTCCAGTTCTCTTGGCTGGTGGTGTTTCTGTCTCTGCTGCTCTGCAGTGCAGTTGCCATCATTCTCGGCTTCACAGTAGACCCGAAGCTGGCCATGGCTGTCTCCCTCAGTCTGCTGGCACTGCTGTACCTGTTCTTTGGTAAGACCCAGACTACAAATCGCAAAAGCATTGGCTATAATATATCTTGAGTATCTGAAAAATCACAATGTGATTTTTTTTTAACAAAAAGCATCAGATAGTTTTTTCAGTGGAAAATTGTTAATGTTTATTTTTTAAATTATTATTATTTACCCCACACTTTAGTTTGTGCAAAAAATTCCTCTTGATTTAGTTATGATTGCTTCTGTTTCTAACACACACGTGGTTGTTATAAGCTGTGTGCCAAATGACACAAAACACACAATAGCACACTGCCAGAAAGATAGCTTAGCGGTGTGGGTACATGATATGTCACCGCATGATATTTCTCACACAGTATTGTGGTTTAGAGGTGGCCATCTTGTTTGAAGCTGAAATACTTCCACACGAGATCGTCACCATGTAACACTCACACAATAATGACACAATGTGTGTTCACTGCATTTTGTTACAAATAAGTAACCGTATGACAAAAATAATATCACTGACTAGTTGTTTTGGCTCCACATTTAAACTCTATACATAATGACACGTGAATGATGTGTGGTTTGAAACAAACATTATCCACAGCAACAAACTGTCTGTTAAAGTTCTGAACACACAGAGTATTGCTTAGAGTCTCACTTCAGCTTTTACTACACTAAACCATTACACACTGTGATCGTCCACCTTGCCAGACCAACCTTAGATTCATACTTGAGCACACAGGAAAAAAGAGCACAAATATCCACAAACTGACAAATATCATCTGTAACACTAAAACTAAATGTGTAGCCATAGAAAGCAGTTTGTTACCATAAACAAGAAGAGCATGATGTCACACACTCATCACATCCGATAATCTTTTCGGCCAAGGAGCTGGTTTTCATCGACATGCACTTGTTG
>OMOW01107046.1:0-10116 GCA_900312555.1 Lamprogrammus exutus
AACAGCAAGTGAAGTTCTACCTCTCAACTTGTAAATTCACTTTCACTAACATTTGTTAATGACAAATACATTCACAGAGATACTCGCTGTTAAAACACGTAACAGTGACAGTGTCGTTAGCTTTTTGAGTTGTTTAATCATACTAAACGTGGTATTTATCACTCAAATTGCGAGCAAAGCAAACGCTTTCTTGTGTGTTGTTTCCCACTTGTGTTGCTCGAACTGCCGCAACGCCGAGTTCCAACCTCCCACTTCCGAGGTAACACGAACGCAGCATAATGCAACGCTTGACCATTCAAATGTGAGGCTTCAAGAGCAGGACTGAAACATCTTCACGTCCTGCACTTCTGTGGTCATCAAACCGCAAGTTGTAGTTATTCACCGTTTCCATCTACCTCACCAGTGGAAGACGTCAGTGTATGTTTGTACCTTGGTGTGTTTCCTTGTAAGGTGTCGGTCCACTTGAAATTCTGGATGAACCTCATCTTGTTCTCCTGCGTAGTTCCATCCAAGGATGAGATAAAACCTATTGTGTCATAAACCGAATTTCAAAACCAGTAGCAGCTTGTTAATGGCAAATATAAAATTATCAAAACAAAGGGAATGTTAGAAAGCAAAAAAAGAGAGACACAGTTTACATTAATTCAACACAATTTAAGTTTGTTTGCAAATTCTTACAAGGGAACTGTTTCCGTCATAATTTCTTCATCTTTGTGACCGTGCCCGGGATGATCAACTGCACAAATGTGGACATGCAGACTTACCTTGTAGGAGGGAGAAATAAGCATCAGTGGCATTTTTCATGATCTCAGGGTTGCAGGTGAGATCAGTGAACATCTCCAGCAGTCTTGCCCTGGTTGTCCTCAGGTCACTGAATACATTGAGATTTTTTTTTAAAACACATCAATAGATCGCTCTGTGTTCTAAAGTATGCTGACCGCTAAATTATTCCCTGTGATCATCATATTCATAAGACTTGATCTTGTCACGTGAGAGATCATGGGAGAGATTGTGCAGATAAACTGCATCACGAATAAGACAAAAACACTGCACTTGTCTGTCCAGCGATCATGGTCACACACTAATCAGAGTACATTGTGATCACACTGTTATCAGAATATTAAGTAGAGATAAGACATACTTGCATATCTTATTGGCAGCAGGGCTCCCAGCCACTCCATAGAAATTAAAAGAAACCGGCGCTGTGGCCTTCAGTGGGTTTCTGTGAAACCAATGTGCCATCCTATGTACACACCTAAACATGTTAAAAGACAGTTAATCAGTGAGTCATCAACATGTCTGGCAGCAATTCTGTATATTGTTGATATATATATTCGACTAATATTGTGTTAATATGAGCTGTTTATTAGAAGTAGTGAGTATTAGTTGACTTTTACTGGCGTCATGTTTGCTAGCGTCATTTGGCCATTACAGTCGCTACAAGTCGCAAACGGCCCCACTCGCATTCTCACAAGCAACCGCTTTAGCACTTTACAGTGCAATCTTGTCGACGAACCCAAACAAAACTCGATATTTTTGTTTACATCAATGTCATTACTGATTCTTACAAACTAATCGCGAGCCTGTCGTTGACCAGAACTCCATTACGTAAGATATGGAGAGACACAGCTAACAGCTAGCATATCTAGAAACAGCAGGAAACACGATAAACGCGAACGGAAGCTACATGACAACTCGACCGCCGTACGATTAAACAAAACGGTTAGAGGGCTCAACGTAAGAGGGGACATTACCGTTTCCTTTCAACGCTCTGGGTTTGAGATTTGATGCCCGTTTTGGAAAGTCTTGACAGAGACAACCTACTTCCGGAAATAAACACAGAGTCGGGTCTAGCCAATGAAAACGCGGGGTTCGGTCACATGACGCGTGCCAGGAAAATAGCTCGGATCTTCGCAACATGTTCTTTTGTTAACAATTCAGCAGTGTCCTAATATGAGAAATATGATCCGTTAAAACTGATGACTGGTATCTGATCAAGCAATATTGTATATTCAGAGGACATCCATCCATATATTGTTTATCTATTTATCTTGTACTGACCTCAAGTGTAGTTTGTTTTTGTCTAAGGCGTTTAATAAAGCACTCTACTGTCTGTCTGTCTGTCTGGCATATGGAATACCTGTTATATCTAAGTTGTTTTAGTCATCAATGAGACAATCAAAATTCAACCTCTTTTATTTTCCCATTTTTGCAAACATTAAGTGAACAATGACTGGCAAGTGATCAGAGAGCAAAGAAACACAAAATGATAAAAGTTTTAGTCTGTACATTCCATGAACGATTGAGTCACACAGCCGCACATACAAATCAAAATTGCAGGAAAATACATCTTTGTATCACAACATACTTAAATGCGCAAATAGAATCAGTTGTGCTTTTCAGTAAACGATAATTTATTCTGTTATCACATTCATACATATATTCTAATTGAAAAGAATCTCAATAAGGTACATGTTTACAGTTACAGGAACACACAAAACCTGACGAGGTGAGGCAGAATCAGCTTAAAACACTAATCTGGGGTTTATAAGTGTTCTAAGCAAACCCCATAATGATGCATTGAAATATATTGCGAAATTTTTGCAGAGTATCAAATGGATAAAAGGCACTGACGATGCATGAGAATTGTGAGTCCCCAACATTGGCAAATAGAAGTACGACTGAAATAAAGTTGTCAGTGCACCCTTAAAATCTCTTTTAGAATAGGTTAAGGCAAGAATATACATTTAAAGGCACTTTTGGTCAGCTTTAACGCATTGATGACATCCCAATTTTAGTTTGTCATCATTTTAAATTATAAAAGGCCACTTCAGGAATGGCATGACAAAGCAATTTCACAAAACATTGAATGAGAGCTGGGAAAGGAATATTCTTCTTCTTTCCTATTTATAAACCTAAATGTCATTCATTCTCTACTCATTATGTTACATCCAAAAACATACATTACAATTAAGAATGTGCAAATACAGAAGAGCTGAATCACAGATGACCCCGATGTTTGCAAAAGGAGAACCTTGTGCAAGACTTCAAAAGGTCAAATCCCCGCCTATCAGCAAGCAAAGAGTCAGACAACATGAAATCAATATCAAACCAGCTCTTCTTGTTGCAACCTGGTAGCAGAACACTAAGTCCAAACTTATCATCTTGGTGCTAGATAGCTTCTAAAAGATGTCAATTCACCTCAACTCAACTGACCCTGGTTATTCCATTCCAATTCCACTATGTGCATGAAAAATCATTTTGAGATGAAGTCAATCCCAAACTAAACATTGTATCGTTGCATTGTATTGAATATTTTCACATGCACACATTTAATAACCTACACATAGGTTTTTATGTTACAGGCGCCTTTTGTAGTTGCACTGAAACTTGTACCATAAATAGCACATGTAAAAAAACATTCCAACTGAACGTTTCATTTCATGTTAACATTGCAAGTCAACATTCAATACAACACATAACAGTGTGTTGAGCTGTGTCCTATGCAGTGTTCAACATGCAAAACCAAATATTTGCATTTGCAAATGATATTGCAAAATATTGTGTATAGTATGCCCACTCTGTTACACTTTGCTCTCATTTACCATTAACATGCAAGACATCCATTTGTCTTGAAACAGAGCATCATGGTTGAGCTTGCATACATTACGCACAATACAAATATTCTTTGGCAACTGTGCAGCAAAAACATAAGATTAAAAACCAAGTTGTACTCTAACCGTGCAGCATGCTTGGACTATGTTTGGTCCTGAATCTTGGAAGACCTTAATGAAACATAACATAAACCGAAGTGAAACCCTGAAAAGCTGTGTAGTAATGGCACATCTTAGGCAAAATACCTATTCCTATATGCATTCCTTTGAAAAAAGGCACAGTTCAAAGACGTTTGGCATAGTTATTGCATAGAATATGGTCTCGAACATCTCCCCATCCACCGTTCTTCATGTGTGCCTTGTGCTCTACTGGTTCTGCCCCCTTTAGGACAAGCGACTGAGGAAAGAGGCCATCCTTGGCTGCTTGAAGGAACTCCTCAACCCTCTGTGAGGCCCATTCAGGTCTGCAGTTCTCCTTCTGGTGAAGACCACAATCTCCTGTGTGAAGGACCCTGGACCCCTGAGCCACAAGTACTTTGAGGGGCTTTGTGATGCAGGTTCCTGACAGGTACTGAAGAGTCCAGTCCCAGTTGTAGTCGTCATAGGAGCAGAATTTGTCGCTGCAGCCCATCAGTTTATAGTATACTTCCCGGGAGATGGCCATGCCTATGTTATGCTTTGTGGACATCCATCCAGTAGTTACCACCTTATTGGATTGTGCGGTAAAATCTGTCAGGCTATCGTGGTTACCCAAAGCCAATATATCACAGTCGGTACAGCTGTTCTTCCTGAACTCCAACATTGACTTATAAAGATGGAAAAAGTCAGGTAAGATGTAGTTGTCCTCCTCTAAAAAGATGACAAAGCCACTGTAGCCCTGCATTGCCTGCACTCGCTCCCATACAAAGTGCATTTTCCACCACCAGTGGTGTTTGGTTTGAGTGATGAAGGCTTCCCTGTAATGCCCATATGAGTCAGGATGCTCTGCGTTGAGGCATCCTGTTTGGCGGGCCTTGTCCTTGGCTATATCTCGGGGACAGTCCCGTGGATCCTGCCCAGGAAACTCATTAGGATACAGCTGAGAGCTAAAAGGGAAATAAATTTGCAGCACTTTGCAGAAATGTATTCCTTGCACAATGGCATTTATTTCCTCTGAAAAATAGTCATGGCTAAAGATCAGGAGGAAGCTGTGGACCTCGGCAGCCTTCTTCAGCGACTCGATGAGCAGTTTGAGGTATTCGGGCCTGTTGTGAACCTGCACAACCAGCACCAGCAGAGGTTCCCCGGGGAACTTCTCCACATTGAGGACGCACTGCTTGTAATTGGCGCTGTACACAGACTGAGTCAAAGCTTTGAGCGACCCAAAGTTGAACTTCACCATGTCACCAGCGCGCGGGCCTTGACTCGCCTGCACGGCGTTGTTCGCGTCATTGTCGTTCACGAGTAACACACGTGTTGAAACCAAGAGAGTCACAACTACAAAGGAAACAGCCAGCAGCGCGAGCAGATTCCTCTTCAGCAGCCGAAACCTCATCTTCTCAAACGTAAAAAAAAACAAAACAAAAAAACGAGTTGTTGTTGTTGTTTTGAGAACGCAACAAACAAATGGCTTTCCGGGTCACCTGAGCGTCGCGTGCGTCTTCATTGTAAACCGGCCCGGGACATTATTGCCGCCCGCGTGCGGCGACACTCCGCGACACGCGCGTTTGGGGAAAGAAGCGTCAGAAGTTGGCGGCTGGCTCTTCTCCTCTCCGCGCTGTCGTATCTCCCCCCCCTCCCCTCTTCGCATTAAAACCGCCGTCGTTTCACCGACAGCCGCTCGTTTCTGTCACCTGCGGACAAAAGCGGGACAAAAGCGCAGTTGGTTGGCGAGCGTTACGTGACGTGAAACGCGAATTCTGCGTGAAAATGGGAGGTAGTAAGCTTGGTTTGACTTACCCTGACTAGGTGTACCCTGTCAGCACAATCGCACCAGGAAGAGGATGATGGTACTATAGTCCATCCTACGGTACAACTGTGCCTTATTGACTGCTGACGTGTACAATCCAGCCTACAGGGGAGAGCCCGGGTCTCTGCTGAACGAATCAGTGTGTACCTTCAGCTGTGTAATACGAGAAGCAAATGTTAATGAAGTGGGAGGAAAGAGAAGCAGTTATTTTTTTGGCTACCGAGAACAGAAACTGTAAACTATTAATGGTACTCCATGCACAGACCCGCTTGAAACTTCTCCTTTTGTCAACTCTTTCGTTGGAAAGTCTGTATAAGTGTAAGTTTTCTTTAGGGTATTTGTGACAAGTACTCAAATGGAATTTCAGACAGGTAGAGATAAAGATAGTTTGTTTTTTTATAGTAATAGATAATTGTTAATGGAATTATATGTGTTTTAGCCAACAGTAGTGGTGAATGTGGGATGCGCTCAAAATTCCCTTGTTTTCAATGTTTAATGAATGTCTCATCGAAAAGGAAACTATTTCACTCAAGCCAAATAAAGTTAGATCCCAGTTTGAAAATTTGTCCAATAACTCTTTTAAATATGTTTTATGAAATCATTGCTTTGGTTTTTGCTTATCCATTCTCCATCCATTCTTTACACAGTCTTACCCTAATCAGCGTTGCAGTCCATCTCATCATTCATCGGGTGAGACGCAGGGTTCACCCTGGACGGGTCGCCGGTCCCTCAGACAAACTCAGTCACACCTAAAGGCAGTTTAGAGTTACCAGTTTACCTCCCCTGCTGTGTCTTTGGAGGTGGGCGGAAACCCCACGTAGACAAAGGGAGGACATGCAAACTCCACCCAGAAAGGACACAGTCAGGTTCAAACCGAGGACCTTCTTCCCATGAGGCATCAGTTCTAACCACCAAGCCACATATCATTGCTTTAGTTTTTGAACATAACTCCTCTAGATTTTAATTATGAAATCATTGTTGTTGTTTTTTTCAGCTTTTCAATTTCTCTGTGGACTCTATCATGACTTGAATCCATTCACTCATAAAAATACAGTAATATTTCGTGCTTATAAAATTTCTACAAGGATTATGAGTCACAGTAGTCTTTTAAAATATCCTGAACAGGATTTAGACCAGGATACAGCAAGGCGTTCAGGGGAAAAACATCTCCCTCATTACCCTCGGGTCATATATTCAGGTTTGACTGGTTAGAGAGGGACTAGTCCTGTTGCTATGTGTCTCTCCCAAGCACAACAATTGGATTCAGGGTGTACATAATACCTGAAAGTACAAGGGTGGGAAACTCAATACACCTGAAAAACCAGGATTTTACCACAGGAGATGTAACTAGAGATGCTGCAGCTGGTATTCGTTATTAAAGCAGTATAGGCTTAAGTAGGGCACGAGAATCTTTGTGCTCTTTGTGAAACTGTTGACTGCTGACACATCAAAGCTCTGTCTTCATATCTGTTTTACTGCGTATCTGTAAAATTCTTCAATTCTGCTCAATCATATTTTAAACTGACCTAAACTGCCGTCAACCATATTGAAAATCACTCTGAGTGACGCTATTGTATGACATACGCTTTATATGTAAAGGTTGATTTAATTTCCTGAACCATGCGTCACTTTCACACATGAATACAGGCCTCACTTTACTTAACTACACTTGTATCATACGCTGCCTTCGTATGAGCAAGACATGACATTAAATTGTATGTTAATGTGCTATAGAGGGCTGTTTTTGAATGTGACATCGTCTCTTTATACTCTGTCACCTTCCACTCATGGTTCATGAAGTATTCTGTGTGCGTGTTGTTGCTGAGGCAGCTGGCCCACTTCCTCCAGATAACACAAACAGCAGCCTTTCCGAGATAAACTGTCACCCCTTTGAAATAATTTAACATACAAATCATGCGGTCAGCTGTTTCAGAGAACATCTTCTCAGGCATATCCAAGAGATACAGTAGCTTTACTGCCTTTGGAAAACTACAAGTTTAGGGGATTTGGAAATTTCTGAATATTTGACATTGTTTTCCTGTATTTTGCACTCATTTAGATTGCAAATTTCCATTCAGTTATATTAGGAGTTGAGGCAGAAGCGCAGACTGAAGCCTTCCCGTGGTTCATTCGTGTCTCTCGTAAACTATATTGTTGACCTCTAGGCTGTATTTACACCTCGCTTTAACATGCAACCTCATTATCTAGATAACGTATCCGGACAGGGACGTAAATTCAGGATGTAAATTCCACCTAAAAGTCTGTCTTACTGCAAGTGAGACTAAAAGAAGCGACAAAAGGTGTGGTGAAATTTAGCCCAGGCGTACAACATTGCAAAAGCCGGAGATGAATTTGCATATTTGTGTTATCGTAGGTGGAAAGTGTCAGAGAATCTAATCTAACAGACAACAGACCCTAAAAGCCAGTTTCTTCAGTTTGTTAGTTAAGTAATTTTGTGATTTTGTAAGCATTTCTAAATTATTTTATGCGATGTGCTGATGCGTACTGCAAATTCAAAATCAGCCATCCACCGATTTCATTTCTACACTTGCTAACTTATTTTGTATCACAGGGGCTGTATATACTATCCCAACATGCATTGGGGAAAAGATTGCCGGTTTATCACAGGGCTAAAATCAAAGCCACACGCTTTTCAAACACTTCTGTGAGGTAACTTCCTGCATACTGACACAGGGGGAAGATGGAAATGCTTTAGTGCTCCATTTGCTTTGCCTTTTAAAGTTTGACACTTTATACGGCAGGAACATGGCTACCAAATGGTTCTGCCGGTTGTTCATGACAAGCCTGGGCACGAGACCCCTCAAAAATGCTGATTTTGGAATGGGTTTCTTTAGTACATTAGATACATTGGCTCCAGGAGTAGAATAAGACTTTAAAATCAGGATGTAAATTTCTTCCACGGGCTTTAGCTAAAGCCAGGTAGGCCAGTGACATGGCAGTATAATGTTACACTATATCTAAAGTTAGGACATTTTTGAAGGTTTATACTGTATCATTGGTGTAATTTCAACCATATTTGCATTGCAGAGTGCTCAGGGCACACATATTTAAAGGCAACGAGGAAGAGGATTTTGTCAGTGTTTGTTAAATAATTAGGTGTCCAGCAGAAGCCAAATGTTTAGTGAAGTAAAGTTGGAGAATGCTTGAAGTAATATGAAAGTATTCACAGCTTCATGCCTGATCATCACACAAATCATTTAAATGCGGAGCAATGAGTGAGGAATACTCCAGATGTTATGTTTGTACATAAGACTTCCAGGGTTGGATTTCATGTAATTCGTGTGTGACTGCGAGTTTGCATTTATTTGCATTGCAGGTAAAAGACAGGAAGCTTGGGCACACACAGATTACGGGGTCAAAAAGGTGCTTTCATTCCTGCGCCTGTAGTTTCGATTTTGTACTGCAGATAGGTTTTGACTTTGCAGTTGTATTTCTTTACATATTACAGTAAATGTAAATGATCTTTTAGCGCAGATCACAATATATCTCGTTCCATGAGAGAGAAAATGGAAACTCTTGAACAAATTCATTTGAATATTAGTGCGTAGTTAGTTTTTACTGTTATTCCTCTGATCTAAAATGGTGGTGAAGGGAGGAGGTTTGTAAAATTTACACGCAAACAAAAAGTGTTGGCGGGAGTGTTTACACATGTCTGCAAACCCAGTGAGCAGAATTTGAAACAGCTGGAATTCTCCCTCAGCAGGTGTTTCCTTTGCTGGGCCACTTGTGCACAGCCTCTGGAAAGCCACTGGCCACTCCACAACAGTGTGTGTGGAAACATGCCGCTGCCTGTTCTTGTCAGCTGATTGGCTGGCTTGGTGCCAAGGGAAGCTTTTGTGAAAATGAAGGTGGAGTCAGGGGGTGGCAGAGAGGAGGAGAGAAGATCAACAGAGCTGAATTTGGTAATGCAGAGAGTTGAAGTCTTCCTCTTTCACAAACAATTGAGCTGACAATTTTTTTTGAGTGACAGATGAAGGGGCACATGAGTATGAAGCATTTAACTTATACAATCTGTCAAATTGTCACCTCTTACCAGTCACAGTTTAACAATTTACATATCAAAAATGTGACTCTATATTTCATTTTCTTGTAAGGATTATGTCGTCTTGTGAATGATATGCACTGCAATGTCTGTGTAGCAAATGAGCCGGTAGTAAACAAGGCGTATTACACTCCGGTAGCCCACACTTTGTGTTGACGTTTCTGGAGGAGCAAACAGAGTTGAGACTCTGTAACTAATTTGTCAGAGGTCAAGGCTTAGAGAGTGAATCGCTATTAACTGATAACGTGAACATGAGTCATACGCTCCAAACCTATGAGTCATGCATTCTCTGCAGTTTGTGGTTGTAGCCACTGGGTGGTAGCAGTCATCTACATTTGGATGCTATGACACCGAGCTGACTGGACATGTCCATTTCACTTTACAATTGTCCCAGTGTGCCTGTAAAAATAACTACATAATACAAAACTACTGTTTCCAATCTGAGAGTTGGACCAGGGCCTCAGATCGGAAGAGCGTCGTGTAGGGAAAGA
>OMOW01107058.1:0-11210 GCA_900312555.1 Lamprogrammus exutus
AGTTAGTTAATAAACTGCTTCAAAGATGTAGTGTTGTGTAGTAATGTAGTAATGTATGGTGAATTACATAGTAGATGTGTTGCTTTTATCGAGTTCGCTCCCTGTAGTCTTGAACAGCAATACCAAAACAATATTTCCTGGGTCCTCTTTACGCACAGTGTCTCATGTGTGCGAGTACAGTGCGTGTTTACTGACCGTCGCAACATTGCGGAGGAAGGCCCTGACGCTGTCTGTCATCTCTGGACCAGCTGCAGATCCATCAACTGCAGAAGGAGGGGGGGCTGGTAACCTGGTGGTCAGCTATCATGGCAGGGAGGGGCTTACCCAGCAGCCTACCACAACACAAAATCAAGGATACAACATGAGGACAAGATCCCACTTTCCAGCTACATTGAAAGTGCAGAACTAAATGAATCCAGATAACGGAGAGCCAAGACTCAAAATTGTGATGGAGTGGGCAGCCAAGTACTTGCTTAAGTGGATGTCTTGGCAGTGTGTGCGACTATATTTACTCATCCCTACATCAGCTTTATTCAGTAACAGATATCAGTGTGTTAATACAAAAAAGGAAAAAAATCACAGTGGTTACATTGCAAAGCATACACGTGTTAGTTCTTCAGGTACTCATGTACACAGATCAAACTTTCCAGTATTACACTAACATCATTGTGTTTTTAAATGCAGGGCAAAACGCTTCTCGGCTTGAATTAAATCAGAGTCAAACTGCATCTTTTTCCATATTTGGGATATTTGGTGGCCATTTTGTGCTGATTCACCTCTGCCATTACTTTCCTGTTTTTCACCATCATCACAACTTCATGACCACATGTGATGTGTATGTGTCTCTGCTGTGCCATGATAAGCAGTCTGACTAAACGTCTTTGTCTTGTGGTGGATACCATATCAAACAAAGCAAACATAGATATCTTTTCAGAACATATGCAGATTGCTGTTAAAGAAGTTTCATATGTATCTCGTATAATCACGAGGGGAAAACGAGGCCAAATTTGTAAGCTAAATAGTGGGGCAATATGGCCTCTGTGGTTCACTGTAACAAAGCAAGCACAACGCCTGTTTATTTGAGGCTGCTGCTGCTCTATTTGTTTATCATGTACTAATATGTTATTATACAGTAACAGCGTAATTTCTCCCAGCAAGAAAGCAGATGATAGTCGGACAGAAGTTGCTTTGCAAAACGATAAAAGTGTAACATTACTTCTTCAGCCTGTGATTACGGATCTGTAACGTTAGCTGACTCATTAGGTTAGCAAACTAGTATAGCTTACATAGCCGACAGCCGGCAGTCAGTCCGACCTGTCCAGCAGCCCACTAAGTTAAATTTATCCAGTGCACCCAGCACGATGCATCTGCTTCATAATTTGTGACTTTCTGTTGTTAGTTTGCAGCCCTGCTAGCTCGCCTGTCCTGTCTGTATTGCTAGCTAACGCTCTACAACTAACTTTAATACTGTGTTTTCTACAGAGACAACACCCAAACATGCGAGTAAAGTCAAAGACAGGGTAGGCATTTAAACAAGATGTCCTTCTTACCTCATGCGACAGGTTCAGGGTTTTAATAACTTCACTAGTTCTTTGTTTTCTCGCCCTAAGGAGGTAACAACAGTAAACAGACGCTACTAGCAGGCAGGCCCGTGGAAAACACATTGCGCAATCTCCGACCGCTAGGAAGTATGGGAAATGTAGTCTGAAGGCCCAAGGGAGGGAGGAAAAGTCGCAGTCACATGAATCATGCGAAACAAACTTTATCACAATTGCCCGTTTCACACCCAATCGTAACAATTATTTGTTTTGTTTAGTTCAATAAGAATTATTTTCATCCTCACCATCATCATCCTCCTCCTCCTCATCATCATCATCACAATAACACTAACAACAACAATAATTGTTAATGTAAAATTAAAGTAAATAATAAAGTTTTAAATGTTGACCATTGAAACATTTTTACCCAAAGATTTATATTGCAAGCACACAAAATAGGTCATAATTAATCAGCATCACTATTAATAAAATATCACATAGGTATCTCGGAAATAACTTTTTATACATTTATTTTTGCAAACACAAAGCCAAAAGCAAACTTTCTAACAAAAATGTGTCTTCTATTTTTCAAAGTAGGGCTATTTAGTCATGAAGAGCTCTTTCACTAATACAGAACAACACATAGATAAACAAACCGTGCTGATATCTAATGAGGTGTGTATGATTTCCATGGCTTTGTCTGCACACCGGCACTCCCACGGGGCGGTGCATTGGTCCAGCCAGCATTATGTGTTCATCCACGCTCAGATGTTGGCTGGAAAACACAGCTGCCTGTGTTACACGAAGGCTCCTCATAGTTCATCCATGGTTGTCTTGAGGATAAGAAATGCGCATAAAAGGAAATATGCATTTATCTGCCTCAGCATCGTCGGCTTCATCATGTACAGATATCTCGGGTAAGTTTTACTTACAATTCTGCTTATGCCTCCATGCAGCTAAATCACTCTCAAAAGTAACCATTTGATAAGCAGGCATAATAAAACATTGAGTCAAAATATGATAATATCTTAAAATATAAGTGTGATAAAACTACATTGAAGCAGCATCATAGATACTCCAAACCCTTACAGGAATATGATATTTATACCATGTATGATTAATGCTACAGTAAAGTGCACCAGTTTCACTTTACAGACACCATATTTAATAGAAATTGTTCCTTTGCAGAAATTGATAAAATGTGTTGTATAAGTTATAGCAAATACATAAATAATTGCTAGTCATCTGTTGAATTCTGTTTGCCCTCTAAATTCAGTTTCCTGCTCCTTTGTGCAGAAATTCCCATCAAGCAACCAGTCATGTGGTCCATTTAAACACAGTAGTCTATGTGCTGTATTATGCCAGTGTGACACAACTAATCTCTAACTATTCCAGCATGCCAGCAGGGGGACGGCGGATGAGCAGAAAAGTGGGCCTGAGTGCCAACTCCTCTCAGTTCACCCTGGAGGGGGAGCCTTTCCGCATCCTGGGGGGATCCATCCACTATTTCCGTGTCCACAGGGCCTACTGGAGGGACCGGCTGAGGAAAATGAAGGCCTGTGGCATCAACACGCTCACGACGTAGGACAGATACTACTGATGTTACCTGTATCACAAGCTTGGTCACAGTTGAAAGTTAACAAAGCACATCCTGTATCCTTGCAGATATGTACCGTGGAGTCTGCATCAGCCGGAAAGAGGTGTTTTCAACTTCCACACACAGCTGGATTTAGAGTAAGGAGAAATACGAATCATTACTGACCTACACACAAAACAGTGAAACATAATCTCTCTATCATTAAACCAAACCCGAATATGAGTCTAAGGAAGAAAACATCTTGCACCGTCTCTCTAGCACAGCTTACATTGTTACCTGCTCAGGGGCATGTTGGGAATTCCCCCTTTGTGTCCTTTTCGTCACCTCAGCCACAGTGCTCAGGGGAGAAGGTAGAAGCACAGCCTCCCACCTGACAACAGCGGCATTTCCACAACAACACTAACCGAGCAATTAACAACACAGTAGTGATAAGTCATGAGGGTTATGATGCCTCAGCCTGCTGCTTTTGTTGCAAAGCACATTTCACACTCAGATGTGGAGGCTCTGAATGTTGTGTTTCTCTCGCTGATAGAAATTGTTTATTGCCTGTGTTTCTAACTGGTTTGCAGGGCTTATATCAATCTTGCTGCTGAAATGGGGTTATGGGTGATTCTACGTCCGGGGCCCTATGTTTCCTCTGAGCTGGACCTGGGAGGACTGCCAAGGTATCACATTGTGCTTGCTCTTGACTTTCTTCCGATTTTACTTCACTTTCAACTTTAGTGGAGACAATGTTTTACAATTATATTGATGGTGTAGCTATTGCAACTGTATACATTTGGACGTGAAAATTCCAAATTCCTTAAAAAAACAGCCATATGTGCAACAGCTATTAAGTCATCAAATAACAACCAACAAGAGTAAAGGAGCTCATAGATTAGATTTTTTATTTATTTATGTAAAACCAATTTAAACTTCTCTTTAATATATAATATATCCCTTCTATATTTGTTTAAATTTGATGAAAGTTGCTGTGCTGGAGAAGTAATTCTTCTGTTTGGTTTGAAAACTGATCATAATTCGAGCCCATACCATACACAAATATCAGACTTTTAATTATATTGTAAACATTATCCTTTTTCCATTCCATTCTTCATTTAAATGTAAGAAAATATTTACTCAATCGATGTGTAATCAATTCGGTAAATTTGAGATTATGTGTGGGAAATTTGATTGATTTATCTTGACATTTTAGAAAATCTATGATTCAGAATGTATTTTTACATGGCAAGACATTTCAAAACAAATTCATAGCAAGTATGATTTATTTTTGCCGGTCTCTCCATTTGTTCACCTTGGTATACATTTGTTTTCATTTTTGTGCTTACTTCTGTTGATAGTGAAGGAAAACTTAACAGAATGGCTCCCCTCTTTCAAAATCATGCAAATCAAATAGTGGGGAAATTTTCCTGATGGTGCTGCTATAGCAACCATCTGAATTTTAAAACCTTCAAGTTTAATTTGAGGATGAATAGTTTGAAGTCATAATGAATTACAAACTAACGCTAAAATGATTTTCCCTTCACGACTCAAGTGCTAAACTGGAGCCTGCATTGCTGCTTGCAGTTCTGTATGAGTAATATACATATATAGAAATCATGCTCTTCTGCATATGTAAAGCAGGCGTTGCAGATAAACACAAACCTTGTGTAACTGCTTCCCAGTTGCACTCTTACCAGAGGATTTAATAAATGTAATAAAAAATTTAGGACATCAAAACCAATAGCACAGAAACAACTTGATCTGATTCACAAAGTCCCATTTCTATTGCTGAGTGCAGTCTGGGTAAATAAGTCCTATCTCACTGTGAGGGAAGACTGAAGCTTTGTGCAGTATGGAGGCCTCACTGTGCCTCTCTTGTTCTTACGTCTCCATGGACGTAGTCACTAAGCACCTTGTTTTCTGTCTCTTTGCAGCTGGCTTCTCCGGGATGTCAACATGAGGCTGAGAACAACTTACCCAGGCTTCACTCAGGCTGTCAACACTTTCTTTGACAAACTTATACCAAAGCTTGTTCCACTGCAGGTCAGTGTTTGCCACTCAAGCTGAAAACAAGTGTGTTGCAGCTTCAGTTGTCTTAACTTGGCGTCCTTATAGTGCTATGATATGTGTTTTTCAGTTCAAGAAAGGAGGTCCAATCATTGCAGTGCAGGTGGAAAATGAGTATGGGTCCTTCGCAAAGGATGAAAGTTATATGCTTTTCATCAAGGAGGTAATATAGTAGATGTGTTCATGGAAATCATCCCTGACACACAACTCACACAATCACTTTCATTTACAAATAGAGATATACATAGAAGTAATGGCTGCTATGTGTTATTTTAAAGGCTTTACAATCTAGAGGAATCAGCGAACTCTTGCTCACGTCAGACATCCACAACACACTAAAGTCGGGTGGTGTGGATGGAGGTAGGCTATGTAATAATGCATATAGATATATACACACGCAAGCATGAGCATACAGACAGCTGACCTCGTGATCCTCTGTGTTTCAGCCATACGAACAATAAAGCTGCAGAAGCTAAATCAGAGGGACATCCAAGATCTGAATGCTTTCCAGGTATGAATGGTAATGTTTCACATCATGTCACAGGGAATTCAATCAAACAGACAATGGTATACCTGATCACAAACAGTATGAGCTAATATTGTTGGGGCTTTTCTACATTGTGGGTCAGCCCAATGGCCCCAACATGGTTATGGACTACTGGACCGGCTGGTATGATGTGTGGGGTGACCTCCACCATGTGCTTCCCCCAGAGGGTAAGGAAGAAACCATTTGTTATGAGTGCTACGCATTATTAGTCTGCGTTCAGCTTATTTTTGGATTGAGTTTGTCCCAAGGGAATTTCAAGAGTTATTTACATTACACTACAAAAAGCTAAATTAATTCTACTGATTAGGATTAGACATTTCAGACAAGAACCACTTAGCCATCAGCTTCTTGGTCCAATCACAGCACAGAGTCATTGTACATCTCTGTCATTGGCTACTGACATCTTCTCATAAAGCATTGCAGGTTAGCCCCTCCATTGACTAACATCAACTCATCGCTGCTCTCGCTGCAGTCCATAAATTGCCTGTACCTCATTAATATCTTATACTCAATATATTTACCTAAAACTTTGTTTTTGTTTCCCAGCTTCATGTCAAAAGACACATGTTCATGTAAAGACCGTTGTAAGAAATGTAAAAGTCAATATTAAATTCAGGGCAAACCTGTTGTATATTCAAATAAAACAGCAAAATGCATTAGTGAGGGCTGAAGAGGTGTATAAACTCAAAAAGGCTCCATACTGTATCAAATTCTGAATGAAAAAACAACTATTTGATCTGTACATATACTATGACTTTTAAGGATGTCCCAATTCTTGATAGATATGGTGTCCACAGTGAGGGAAATTCTGAGGAGAGGCATGTCCATCAACCTTTACATGTTCCATGGAGGCTCCAGTTTTGGCTTCATGAGCGGAGCTCTCTCTGATCCATCCTACAAAGCATTAGTCCCCAGCTACGGTCGGTTCCTCTCTGTCAGGTGGACTGTCACAAACAAAACTGTGGTGTCTGTACTGCAAATACACAAATGCACATCAGTCAAGAGATTTGTCTTGTGTAGTCTACAGGTCATCATCCTTTGCTACCAGTAGGTGTCAGTGTGTGATAGTTAATCTACATGTGATACTCTCCATACTTTTCAGATTATGATGCCCCCTTGTCTGAAGCTGGCGAGTACACACCAAAGTACCATCTCCTTAGGGATCTATTCTCTCGATACAGTGGTAACTTAAGCACCATGTGAGAACAAAGTATATGCTGTGACTGGCCTCTGTGCTTGATGTTGTTTTTCACCTTCATCTGTAGGAGGTGAGAGCTTCCCTGATATCCCGGCCCTGCATTACAGGGAGGCCTATGAACCAGCTATCATGTACCAGCACTTGTCCTTATGGGAGGCTTTGAGCTTCACTGAGGGAGTATGTTTTTAGATGTAAGATGTGTATGTATGATAAACAGATTCCTGCTTTACAATCAACAAGGTCTGTTTAATTACTTCAACTTTCTCTGCAGCCATTTAAATCACCTACACCAGTAAGCATGGAGAATCTTCCTGTGAACAACAGGAATGGCCAGTCCTATGGATACACTCTCTATGAGACTACAATCACCAGCGGAGGCTTTCTGAAGTCTGAAGATAATGTCAGAGACCGTGCCTTGGTGAGTCTTAGTGAGAACACTATACACGAGGGAATGACCTCATTTTGACCTTATGCAGTCTAATTATTGTCCATGATTCTTATACGTCTTTTGAGCATTTTAGTACTAATTCAGTCAGCAACTACACACAAGCATGTGTGTAACCAAACATGAGCTGTTTTTCTAATTCTTACTGCATACTAATTTAAAATTTGGTTTTAAGTGTGTAGTGTGTTCACGCTGAAAAAGTTACAATATTGCATTAAGTCAAAAATGTTAGTATGCAGACTAAACTGTCTTAAGTAGAGTCTTGAGCAGTTCACAGTTTACTATGAATATTAGTACATAAAACATACTGAATACTATTAGTATATTGTATGCTACATACTGGGTTACCACTATGGCCACAATTCACAAATCATTACAATTTTTCATGTTTGGAGGTGAATCCTATTGCAGGATGGACTAAACCATTAACACATTTTTGAGAGGGGCCCCAGAGAGCCATGAATTGTTGTTTTATTCATTTATTTTGGATGATGACAGTCTGACAACCTGTTCAGTCTATTCCCAAAACAGCACACATACACTATGTATTCCATTTCAAGAAGTGATGAGTGTAGTGGCAAAGCTATGGCCACCGTAGGAATATTTAAAGCAAAGCATAGATTCTGTTGACAGTGAAACCACTTATTTTAAAGCAAAGTTATTTTTCCAGGTCTTTCTAGACAGAAGCTACATTGGGCTTTTCAAGCGGCGGAAAATGGAGCTGGCAGTTCCTGATGGTAAGGTATGGCATCAAGTTGAATGTCAGGATGAAGATAAATGTGTGAAGAAATCATTGACAGTGCTTCATCAGATGCGATAGATCCCAAGCATTGGATGTTAAAATTAGCCATAGACATTAAAGTGATTTATCCCTGCAGGGACAGCGCACTTTAAGTTTATTGGTGGAAAACTGTGGACGTGTCCACCAAGGAAGGGACCTTGACAAACAGCATAAAGGTGACTGACGATATGCAATTTTTGCTATGCCTACATTAAATCTTTCAAGCGTTCAGTGTGTAGTAATGTGTGTATGCATACAAGTCAATTGCGATTTGTATTCTTTCAGGCATTGTGGGAGACATCTTATTAAACAACATCCCTTTAAGGGATTTTACAATATACAGCCTGGACATGAAACCAAGCTTCATTGATAGGTTTGTTAGCTTTATTGAATTGAAAATACCGCATATAACTGCAATTTCTCTGTTATAGTGTGTATAACACAGACGTCTTATTTCAGCCTTTATCAGGCACCATGGAAAACCCTGCCGCAAAATCCCAGCTTTCCAGGATTTTTCATGGGGAGGCTGTTTGCATACGGCTATCCGCGTGACACATTCGTGAAGCTGCCAGTAAGAGAAGAACAACATTTTTATATGATTTTTTTTGTTAATGAAATGTATAATGTATGGAATCTGAAGCTAGAGAGTTAATTTTGTGTCCACAGGGTTGGGAAAAAGGTGTCGTGTTCATCAATGGGCTGAATCTGGGCCGCTACTGGTCCATTGGTCCCCAGCAAACTTTATACCTCCCTGGTCCCTTTCTCAACAGTGGCATTAACCAGGTGCAATATTGTTCAAACCATTATTAAACTCATAATAGATTACAGTTCAAAATATCAATTTCACTATGACAGTGTACAAAAACATAGTCTCTTATTTTTGACGGACGGAAGCTCGAACGCTCTTTCTTCTTTGCCTGAATTAGGTTATTGTGTTCGAGGAGCAAGAAGGAGACTACAAGGTCCATTTTGAGGATACACCTGATCTAGGCATGGCGGCAGAAATCCAGTGATTGTGTGGTTGTTGCCTTTTGTATGACATTGTGTCTTTTCACCGGTTTACATGGTGCTTATTAAATCTGGGACGATTTCTTATTCAAGGGAGAGTAACTGCAGAAGGGTTCTTAATGGTCACTGTCCATTGTAAAACCTTAGATGAATGCAATCTTAATTCAGTTGTGAACAAACAACAGAATAGTCAGCAGCTCAGCCACGTTGGCTATCAATCAAAGGCAGAGACACATGGCGAAATGGGAGCATTTTATAGATACAGTATGAACAAAGAGTACCTGCAGTGACATAACTTAATAATTTATATCCAGAGATGTCCAGTTATATATCACATAGTTAGATCTGTATTGCTGGTGGGAATATTCTGCAGAGATGAGTGTGAAGTAACAACATCAGATTCTGACCACACATTTGTAGGGAATGTTAAATGCAGTTCAGCGGGGTATGAAATCATTACTAGCGAACCAACCGTGCATGGCAAGAATAATTAGATAGTGTAACACCGCTATTTGAGAGGATGTGCATCCAATTTTTAGAGTAATAGTTTCATATCCCATTGACTGTCATAAACATTGTATTTAGCGTCGAGTGGTGCCGGTTCATCTGAAACAAACAATTTTGGCGATGAACTTCAGCCTCCTAAGTGTGATCTTGATTAATGAACAAGTGGAAAGAATTCTAGGAATCCAGATATTTCAGTGAGGCTGTCACAGCATAAAAACATAGAGTAAATGACTGTAAAAGAGGACGTTACAGTAGGATCATTACTATTACAGTATAATAAAGCATTGTGCCCTGTTTTTGTGTACAAGTGTACACAAACTTAGCATGTGTGTGTGTGTGTGTGTGTTTAGGAGTTACAGGACTCCTAATTAGTCCTGTGTTTGGGATGTAAATAGCTCTGTGTTGTACAGTAAAAGTGGAGAGGGTTCAGATCCCCTCAGTGCAGTCTGTCAGTCAGAGCTGACTCACTTAAGACAAGGATGCCTTTTATTCCACTGTGCAGCCCTGTGCTCCACAGCAGCTCGCTTTCCAACAAAAGAGCCCTATTTAATGTCAATTGGCTGGTTGGCTGGTGTTTTCTGCGCTGAGAGGGCTCTTTATTGCGTGCCGTGCCATCTCTTCCTGTTTAAATCGCCTGACACCCTTTGTCTCCGCTCTCTGAAGAGACCTCAGTGGACGAGCTTGTCTTGGCAGCTCTCACCAGTGTCTCACATCGGCCAAGTAGACCCCTGCTTCTCATGTGCAGTGTGCTTTGGTACATGCACGTGGCTTTGTGCGGCCTGTTGTGGACAGGTTTGCCTCCATTTCTAAGCTGTGGTGAAGAACAGCTAATGCGTTGCAATACAGTTTATTTGTGGCTTTGACCGTTGCTGTATGGAGCTCTGAGGTTGGTGTTACGGTTCCTGCACAGTCTCCTCCACACCTTCAATCTGCTGCAGCTCCAGGACGCACCACTGGGGCTGGGGCGAGCTCTCGCGCACCTGCGCCGTCGTAACGCGCGCATGGCGCGCGCTGACGTGCCAGGCATAGAGCTCGACAAGGGCTGATTGGGAGCGCGTTCTCGGTTGGGAAGGCACAGCTGGTTCCAGTCATCATCACCAAGTCTCTGCTTAAATACTACGGTCAATCGAGACGAAGTCGCCAGTTCTTCATATACTCTGCCACGGCAAGTTGTGTTAAGAAGAAGTTGTTGCGGTGCCTGCTACCATTCACCCTGACTGCTGCTCCGGTAACTGGACTTCTCTCCTACTCGTACCCGACATCGATTCTTCGCCCTCTCCTCTTGTACTTTTGCCGTCACGCACATTTACCACACACCCGCTCTTATTTACATTCCGCATCACACGTAGAGTAAGATTCACACATAGATAGTAGATTTCCGTCCTCACACCACGCATAGTATAATCCCACATCCCACAACAAAGCGATCAGACAACACACATTTCCCGCATTTTCCCTTTCCTCTTCTTTGTGCGCTTGGATTTTGATTGCGCAATTTTTGCTCACACTGTGTACTGGAAATAAAGAAATTCCAAGCAAG
>OMOW01107117.1:0-12341 GCA_900312555.1 Lamprogrammus exutus
CTGTGTTTTTTGCTCGTTCTCTCTCTCCCTCTCTCTCGCTCTCTCTCTCTCTCTCTCTCTCTCTCTCTCTCTCTCTCTCTCTCTCTCTGTCTCTCTCTGTGTGTGTAGAGGGACCATCTATTAAGATTTCATAAATCTTGTAGTGTGAGCCAGGCTAAAAGGCATGCATGAGGTAAATTATCCATAACCTCACCCCCCCTCTAATGGGACGCTTGACCTGTCCTGGCAGTGGCAGTGCCAGCAGGACTGGAGCATCAGCTAGGGGTGACTGGGTTCCCCAAGTCATAAAGATGACATCTGGACATTCTGCTTTTTTCAGTAGTAAAAGTAGTGGGCAAGTAGCACTCCATACTCTAAAAGCTTTGCAATGTTTAAAACCAGCCTCAAGCTTTGGTTCAATCAATGATTGCCTTGTGTTATTATTTTACACTGGACTTTATTGATTATACTGTTTTTTATTTAGTGTTTTAGTTATTTTGTGGTTGTCTTGTTTATAAGCTAACTCTGGTACAGTTACTTGTAATTGTGTGCTGTCCCTGTAAAAATAAACAATAAAATGAATAAAGAAAGGAGGTAGATGTATGTGCAAACCAGAAACCTGCTAGAGGTCTTTGTGGGTAGACTTCACCCCCATGTTCCGTCGAGTCAGGTCCAAATTATATTCGGTCTACTCTGTTTGGGTCAGGTCCCATGAAATTGTTTCAGGTCTGTGTGTCAATATGTTTTATACCCGAGTGGATCAGGGCAGACTCCCTCGTGACCATGTGGTGCATCATAATCAGCTCAGGAGAAAATGAGCTTTTTGTGGGGAGAGGAAAAGAGAGAGCATGAACTGAAGTGCAGGAAAATGGAGGTGAGAGGAAAAGCTGCTGGTTAATTGGTGGAGCATCAAGCTGCTGCAAGCATCTCTGATTGGGTCCAATTGTCCTTTGGTCCCTATTTTTTCTCACAATTAAAATTAGTTCATGAGTGTAGGGGTCAGGGTTTTTTTTTCACTGTTCTGTTTCAGATTGGGTCCAACATGATGGACTGGTAAAGACCTTAAATCTGTGTACACAAGTGTAGTACATAGATGAGCTGATGAAAACAATTTTCTTACAGACAAATGGATCTGACACTGTGACTAAGAAAAGTGCTTCACTGACAGGTAAGGTATACATACAGGTGTGTGAAAGGGCACATAATCGACCCTTTAATGGTTTATTGGATGAAGCTAACACATACGCATGCAGTAAATTATTGATAACGCTGTAATGAATCCCTCATTTTTGATTTGCAAACATGAAACCAATACACTGTTGTGCTCAACAAAATGATTGACCAGCAGGATTTGTCTTGCAGAAAAAGGGATAAAGCTGGTGCAAGAGGGCCAGTACGCTCAAGCAGTCAGCATGTTTACAGAAGCCATCAAATATGATCCAAAGGATTACAGGTACATCAGATGTGGTCATGATGTGTATATGATGTAAAGTGTGTATGAGGAAGTGGGTGCAGAAACAAGTGTGACTGAAGTGTTAATGCATTTCTCGATGAACTGGTGTAGGTTCTTTGGGAATCGATCTTACTGCTACAGTTGCTTGGAGCAGTACCCTCAGGCCCTGGCAGATGCTGAGCGTTCCATCCAGCTGGCCCCTGATTGGCCCAAAGGACACTTTCGTAAAGGCAGTGCTCTCATGGGGATGAAGGTATGGAAAGGTCAAAGTAGTCATTTTAATTTGAAGAAGAAAAAACAACTACTCAAATTGTGTGTGTGTGTGTGTGTGTGTTGCAGCGGTACAGTGAGGCAGAGAAGGCGATGGAGCAGGTGTTGAAACTGGACAAAGACTGTGAGGAGGCTGTCAACGATCTCTTTAACTGCAAAGTGCTGCAGTTAATGGTAAACACACTTTTAAAGAAAGAAACAAAAAGGCCTCTTGTGCATGATTTTGCCTCCTCTCAATTTTACATTTTTATAAGCAAGATTTTGAAGAGATTTTAAGATTTTAGCCCAAGCACAACCGTTAACAGTAAATAAAGAGCATAACCCAGACAGTCCACTGAGTGGCGCTGTAACACTGGGCAAATTGAAAGGGGATGGTTACTGTCTTTTCCTAGAGGAAGTCACTAACACACCCAGTGGAGGTACAGTAGCATTGTAAAGCCTTTAGCAGAGTATGAAGCGCCTCTTACACAAGAATAGAGCTGCACAGCCTGCATGGTGGACGACTGACCAACAGCGCTGGATGTCTGCTTTACTCTGCACGAGGCCGTTAGAAACAACTATAACTTCAAAAATACAGGTCGGATTTGTACAAAAATGTACATGAAAGCACCAAACACCTAAAGGTTTGAGTGTGAAGTTATGATGCAAATACAAACCCTAATTCCACAAAAGTTGAGAGTTGTAAAATACAAATAAAAACAGAAAGCAGTGATTTGAAAATTATCTTTACCTATACTTGATTGAAAACAGTACAAATGCAAGATAATTTATGTTTTAACTGATCAACTTTATTGTTTTTTGTAAATATACACTCATTCTAAATTTGATGTCTGCAACACATTACTAAAAAGTTGGGACAGGGGCATGTTTACCACTGTATTACATCACCTTTCCTTTTAACACTCAGCAATCGTTTGGGAACAAAGGACACCAATTGTTGTCGTTTTGAAAGTGGAATTCTTTCCCTTTCTTGCTTGATGTAAGACTTAAGCAGCCCAGCAGTCCGCGGTCTCCGCTGTCGTATCTCGTGCTTCATAATGTGGCACACGTTTCTATGGGAGACACGTCTGGACTGCAGGCAGGCTAGTCAAGCACCCGCACTCTTTTACCACGAAGCCGCACTGTTGTTACACGTGCAGAATGTGGCTTGGCCTCGTCTTGCTGAAATAAGCAGGGACATCGTCTAGATGGCATCATATGTTGCTCCAAAATACACATGTACTCCTCAGCATTAATGTTGCCTTTACAGATGTGCAAGTTACCCATACCATGGGCACTAACACAACCCCATACCATGACAGATGCTGGCTGTTGAACTTTGCGTTGGTAACAATCAGGATGGTCCTTTTCCTCTTTGGTCCTGAGAACACGATGTCCATTACTTCCAAAAACAATCTGAAAGGTTGACTTGTCAAACCACAATGCATGTTTCCATTGTGCCTCAGTCCATTTCAGATGCGCTTGAGCCCAGAGAATGCGGCGACATTTCTGGATGTTGTTGATATATGGCTTCCCCTTTGTGTAGTACAGTCTTAACTTCCATTTGTACATGCAGTGACGAACTGTGTTTTTTCCAAACTATTCCTGAGCTCATGTGGTGACATCCATCACAGAGCCATGACGGTTTTTATTGCAGTGACATCTGAGGGCTGGAAGATCTCGGGCATTCAGTAGTGGTTTTGGACCTTGACCTTTAGGCACGGAGATTTCTCAGGATTCTCTGAATCTTGCATCAATATTATGGACTGTAGATGGTGAAATCCCTAAATTCCTTGCAATCATGCGTTGAGAAACGTTGTTCTTAAACTGTTGGCATATTTGATCACGCAGTTTTACGCAAATCGGTGAACCTCGAACAATCCTTGCTCGTAAACGACTGAGCCGTTCATGGATGCTCATTTTATACCCAATCATGATTGCATCACCTGGTATCTATGAACCTGTTTACCTGTGGAATGTTTTGTGAAAATTCCTCAACATTCCCAGTCTTACATTGCCCCTGTCCCAACTTTTTTGTATTTTGTTGCAGGCATCAAATTAATAATGAGTGTTTGTATATTTACAAAAAACAATAAAGTTGATCAGTTAAAACATGAGATATCTTGACAGGTCAGTGTGACTCCTAAAGGCTTCATTCCTTTGACAGAATTTCCATGCCTTGTTTGTTTCTTGTGTCTGACTTTCCTCAGGAGCTTGGTTTGGAAGAATTACAAAGCGTCCTACTGCTGGAGAAGTTCTCAACTGTACAGGCCGCTCTGGCATCTTGTTCTGATTTTGCCAAGGGTAAGAACAGAAAGTGGACAAGAATAACAGTACGACTATTACAGATGTCGAAATTGGACTAAAAATCCTCATAGTTCAGAACAGGACCTAAAAGTTATCTATGAGTAGGATTTAAAATTTACTCATGAACAAGGCACTATCTCTCGCACCAGATATTATTTGAAGAGCATCCAATAATCTGTTGTACATTACATTTGTACGTAGCTACAAACTCCTGATAGACCAGTTATTTTATGCTTTTATCCTTCTTCGTAAATAAATGCCAGTACATGGAGTGGGTTGATCTATATTTTCACCATTAATGCTTTTCTTGCCAGTTGACAGATGAATTTTAAGGTGAATTTTGAATTCCAGATTATCTGGCGCTCACCAAATAGTATCTGGACACATTCATGACATAAAATCCGAAAACGAGTTGTTAACGTCACCCCACCTCCGGCTCCACATGCTCTCATTTATTAAGCTGTTTAAATGGGAGTTTGCTGACTTGCTGTAAATGGGGACCTGTCACTGTTGGTGTAGTGTGTACATGCAAGTCCCATCATCAGCTGTCACTATTTTGATAATGTAAGTGTATAAGAGGCAACATTTACATGTTTTATCCCTCTGCAGCTGGAAGCCAAGATCCACCAGGTGTGCAACCAGGGTAGGTAACCTTTTAAATTCAATCTTTCTACATTATATATTTCTATGTCTGTATTTATCCATAACTATATCTGTCTATCGGGGTCACTCTCTCTATCTAGATCACCATCTATCTAAATAAATCACTCTATCTAAATAAATTACACTCTCTCTTTTAGAAGCCCATGCCCATCTCTGTGGGTTGGAAATGTGACAACTGAGCTGACAGAGAAGCACCTATGGGACCTTTTTAAAATGTATGACCCCCAGATGAGTAACATTAAACACCACATTCCTACAATCTTAACCATATAGACATTTAAGCAGCTGAGCCCACATTTCAATTAAACTATGTTGGTCACAGACTTTATTGAAATGGTGTTGGCTTTGCATTGTAGGTATGGTGAGATAGAGAGTATCCGTGTGCTGCATGAGAGATTCTGTGCCTTTGTCAACTTCAAGAATGCAAACATGGCGGCCCGTGCAATGGAGAAACTAAATGTAAGTACTTTCTGTTGACCCGCTCTGTCTCACGTTTCATAGAGGAGTAGTTTCATGTTTACTCCCCTTCACAGGGTTATTGTATTGAGAACACACGTTTAGTGGTGCGTTATCCTGACCGTCGCACTCAGAGAGTTCTTCCCATTCCACTTAAAACCTGTGTCCCCGTCACGCAGCAGGCAGGAGCAGCTGCTGGGTAAGAAGCACAGAAATCATACAACAAGAACATTTTTGGAACACCTCAGACAATGGGATGTGTTATTGTGTTACTGTGTATGTTAATGTTCCTTTCTGTAGACCTAGACGGCGTGGCCCAGTGAATGGAGACGAGTGTTATTTCTGGAGAACCACTGGCTGCCATTTTGGGGACAAGTGTCGCTACAAACACATTCCTGATCAGAAAGGCAAGGACAGGAAGCCCTGGCAGCCTTGATATGGGTTTAGGCTCTGCCTCAGCAGCATGCAGGAAAGTGTGATGCACACATGGAGCTCAGGGAACCGGGACTATTGGGACCAGGTTCTCTGAGCTAAAGATACTTCCTCTGGCAAAATGGACAGGGACACTTAGGACCAGAGCCGGCACAGGGACTCTGAGGCAGGTTTATACAAACTTGCTATGATTAACTGAGAGTATGAAAAGTTTCCTTCTAACCAAAAAACTACACGACATGATATTGAGCACTAGCTCAACTTAATGTTGTAGGATGTTGGATAGGTGAAACGCTTAAATAGTTTTTTTTGTGATATGTATCGTATTTTTAAACTATAATATGTGCTGTTTTTGCATGTCACCAACACTTCCTCTCTTTGCAGTTTGCTCTATTGTATCCTCATTTTAAAGTTATTTGCAAAATCTTCAACAGGCACCTTTTTTCAATGAATGCCATGAATCAGTCTGCTCTGAGAATAATTTTCATTGGCCATTCTTCGTGCAGGCAGCACGCGTGTCTGTGAAACTTGTACACAAAATACTGTATAGTTAAATTACGGTGATGATGTAGATAGTGAACTTTGCTGGTTATCATTTTCCTTTAAGGAGTAAAATGGTTTATATAGTGTAGGAATGCAGGTCTAATTTGCCTTACTTTAAAGTGACTACTCAACAGTTTAATAACCTGGTGTAGTCTTTTGGTTGGAATCAGAACCTTCCTCCTCTCTGATCTTCATGGCACACTGTAACCTATCCCTGCTGTAAGGGACCTCACAGGCCCACAACTACAGCCTCCTCACCATTTGAGTAGGAAGGGAGACTGACTCGTCCCAAGATTGAAACAGGCAATGGCTCTCTTCTGTATGGCAGGAATGAAAGAATTTATTGTGGGTTCTTTTTTTCTGGCTCATGATCCTGGGCACATTTTCTTTTTATAAATTCCAACACACAGCAGTCTTTCTACCAATATCAGATGAGCCTGACAGCTATTTTATTTGTGCCAAATGGTTTGTCACAGTCTCTTTGTTTTTTCCATCTTACTTCTCTGATCAGGCACATATCACTGTTGTCATCATTCAGTATCCTAAAAATTTGCATAGAGGACAGCTACAACAGTGACAGTTGTTAGAGGGATGAGGAGATTGCAAATTTCCTACCTAAATAGGGCAGAGCTATGGTCACATGGGTGTCAAATACAGGTCACTTAAGATAACTTTACATTCCAAGCCTTAATCCTCAATTGCATTTTTCAAATACAACATTTTTGTCTTGACGGTTCAAATTCATGTATTTATGACCTATATCTGACATCAGTGTGAACACAGGTCATGCATACTCCCTTTCAACAAAAAATGTAATCTACATGCTCTCATGAACAATGTTATTTGTTCATGAATTCATGTGGATTACCTTGTAATCTACAAATGTAATTTGTGCGACGGTCAAATAGGGCAAATGGAACCCTGCGCAGACATTTCTCATGCAATTTATTGGAAACTGGTTATATGCAATATGTTCCCAACTTAGCGTGGATGAAAGCTTGTCCAAATATATTTATATCTAATAAATATACAACCTCCTGGTCTCTGGACCCCTGTCGCTGTTTTAGCTGTCCCTGCGCTGTCCCTGCGCTGACACTTAATGATGATGAGAGTGATATGTCCCTGCACAGAGAAGGAAGACGTAAAAAAAAACCACACACAAATTCTGATCTGATTGTTCTCTCAGTGTTCACCAGATATGAATCAGATCTAAAAAAAAAAAAAAAAAATCTCATTTGTTATGTTCACACTGCTCAGAAAAAAAAGGGACGTGTCACAGGGAGCCCAAAGAAATCGTATGTGGGACCCTTCAGCCTGGAATGTGAACGTAGCTTTAGACTGGGTGTGTTTCTCCAATCATTCTCCAGATTGTCCCCCAGACTAAAGCCGTGCCAGCATACTGTATATTTTAGACACCTCACCTCCCAGGTGCTACGTACCCGTTTACAGTAAAAATCATCATACATTGTTGAGTAGACTGGAAGAGCTACACTATGCATTTGAATGGACTTTATATTTCACTTTATTTACCGAGTGGCTACCCTTGAAATGAAAGCTAAAACTGTGTGATACAGATAGGCAATACCTGATATGTTGTGGCTTTCAATGATTAGAGTGCATATTTGATGCTTTTGATTGTAACCATAAATGCAGAGTGTGGACAAAATAAGAGGAACACCTTACAACATGATGTAATCCTATTCCCCAATCAGCAAGGTGAAACCTTTTTTTGCTGGGTGTTCCTGTTATTTATAGCTCCTGTGCATTGTTCGGCTTCCTATCTCATGCTCTGTAGGAAAGCGTCAGCAAACTTGTGCAGCGTGTGTGAAAGAATAATCACTTATAAGTTATTGTAGCTTTAGCGCTCTTTGTTTTTTTATTGGGATATTTGCATAGTAAGCATCACAGTTTTTTCTCCATAAAAGAGGTGTGTTATTTTAGACAACTTCACACCTGTCACCTGTGTGACGTGCTCTCTTTTTTATACTGCTGTCCCTGTCATCTTCATCCTGCGTGCTGACAGACATGGCTGCCAGTAGACTTAAGAGATGTCATTGACACACTAGTTTCTACTTTACACCTTTTAAAACACATGCTCAGTCTTGCTCACACACTTCTGTTTATCTGTGTAGCTCAAATCAAACTTGTTTAAAACCAGTGTTTTGACCCTATGGCCTCCATTTCAGTATTTCAGTGAACCAAAGAAGCTTTATGATTTTTCATCAGCCTTGTTCTTTCACATGATTTTGAACACTAGACAGTGCATTAAACTCCAATGTCTGTGGTTAATTTCTTTACATTAAAATGCAATCTCAGTATCCGCATATGTTGTCTGGATAATGACATCTGATGACAGGCCTTCCATTTACACCTTGCATCAATATGCATTGTCTTTATCTGGATGCTGCCTGCATTGTGATTGGATCTCAGTCGGTGGGCCGTTCCGCTGTTTAATCATTCCTCTTTGCTTCGTGGATGATAATATTTTAAATTATTTTTTTCCTCACGATTAAGAGTCAAAATGACTATCACTATAAATGAAAGCAAGCAGAGCAGGGAGATGAGGTGGGGGGGATTTTATCACATGAATATATCCCAGATGTACAGGTTGTTTGTATTTACACTTGTTTAGTTGTGACTGAGATCTGATCACAAGGTAAGCCAGACCACATCTAGACCATGGGCCATATTTACTAAGCATGACGCAAATTTCTGCGTCGCCGCATGTTTTCAATGTAGCGGGGCATTAACTAAGACTGATGTGAATGAGCACAGCCGCAGCGAGTTGACTTGAATGCACTGCTGGTATTCTGGTAAAACGCTTCTTGCGTCTGTTAGGAAAGCAATACAAAAGGGCCTCTCGGTTCGGAAGTATGATATAGCGCAACATTTGACGCAGCACAGCTTTCAGCACCAGGGACAGCGCATTTGAAAACGCGGCCTGTGAGATCCCGGCTAATGTAGGGAGTGCGCTGGAATGAGCCAAAGGCCAGGAAATGCAGCGTGGAAAGAAGTTTTGTAGTTGACATAAGTTTTGCAGGGATGGCGTGGCTTCGCTTTGTTGTTGGCTCCAGATCATCTGCAAGCTCATCCAGTAACTGAAGTATGGCATGACTTGGGAGCTTGTAGGTTGATCTCACCTTCTCTGACATGCCAAAAAGTGATATTTGATTCAGAGACGCTCTCTCCTTTCGCAAACGTTCCCCACCATGCTGACCATGTCTCCTAATAACGCCTAATAATGCCTCCATGCCTGCAATAGGGCCGCAAAGAAGTTAACTCCTGCTTTTCAAAGAAGGTAAATCATAGACGCAATTACCTTTGCCACAAACTTTGAAAGCCCTGCGAAACCCTTTGTAAATCTGGCTCCATATGTGGTTTGTCACATGGGATAGCACTCTCACATGCTTTTTTTCTTTTTTTGGTCTTCATTATCCAGATATAGATTGCATGCTAATGCAAGATGTATTGTGTATGGGGCCTGTCTCTTCCACTAAACAAGAATGAAGGCTTAGACACCAGGTTCATGTTCACACTACGTTCAATTGTACTATGCACAGCATAGTAAGAGTATTTATTTTCTTATTTATAGCTGGGGGGGTTTTTGTTTTGTTTTTTGACAATGTACCTCGAAAACTCAGACTTTCTTAAAGGCCAGAAAGTAAAAGCTTTATGGTCAGTTAAGAAAGTTTCTCCTCTGCAAAGCTCCTCTCCTGCTTATTTCTGGCTTTAGATGCTTACTTAAGCAGTTTAAGAACTATTTGCTGTTGTAAGTATTTAGTGAAAAAGCTGTCACGTGATGCACTTCCTCTTTTGAGTTGTATTACTTTCTGTCTTCTGGCCAAAACTTGTGAAAGGAATTGGACACCAAACCTTAAGACTGCACTGGTTGATTCAACAAACTCGCTCATTCTTGCAAAATTAGTGTGATGTACCATACCATCTTGTAATTTTTACCTGGTTTCAAGATTTGACAAAAGATTTATTTTGGTTTAATGGTAACTTGGCATTTATATTTGTTTATTTCCATTTTAGCAGTTAAAGAAGATGTTTTTTCATTTGTTGTATTCATTGCTAAACTGAGCACTGCAATATTTTTCTTAATCTTCCAAATATTTTGTATTATGTTTATGGCATTGCCATAGTCTTTTATATTTAATAAATTTATTTGAATTACTCACCTCTCAGTCTCTCTGTGGTCACACAAGGGTAGATATGTTTTGTTTATATACATAAATAATATCCCTGTCAATGGTGTATGGTTTTCCTGCCTCCCACAAGGTGGCAGTGTTGTACAGAAAAGATTAAGCATTCAGAAATGTACCAATTCATTTACGTTCATCTTCTGATGTCCAGAAAAAGACTTCAGGGTCTTGGTTTAAATCACTCCTGATCCTCATGAAACCTGAGACAAAACTCTGAAGACTTGAATCAAAGCAGGCTTGGCTGCTGTGGTACATATGGTATCACTGTAGGAGGCAGTTCTGTGGCCAGCACGAAGGAAGCAGTGGGGCTTCTGTAACCACCCAAACCAGTGTGAGAGGGAGACATGTGGAGCAACAGAATTCGTGGGAAAAGTAGCAACGATGACCGATAACACATTTTGGAGAGCAATTCATTTCCAGTTGCACTGGCAGAGATGAGCTTCACACGTAGTGGTCTGTGTGTATGTATGTTTTAATATACTGCTCTATCTAATACACTTTTTGTGAATATCATCCAAGGTTGTTCAAATGATCATTAAATCTCCAGTTTCCAAAGTATGTTTTCCTTGCAGTAGCGGTGTCATTTCCTTTGTCGATCACCTCAGTGATCAATTAATCATCAAGGCTATATAACACAATAAGTGGATGGACTGGATCCCAGGTTAATAAACAATAAGAATAGCTTGTCATGGTTATCAGTGCAGATTCGATGAGTCAACGTTACTATAACACAATTTCCATGAGCCTCAGATGTTTATACAAGAAAATTCAACAATGGTTGAGAAAACAGTTTGAGATAATGTAAGTAAGTCTAAAAAATATAGATATTGTGATTACTGCATGACTTAGTGTTATGATCATAGGGTATTTGAATAGTTGTTCATAACATTGGTTGGGGGGAGGAGGGGGTTGATTCAGTGAAATTCCACCCATTCCACTCCTGCTTTAATGCAGTAGAATATAACTGTAATGTAACTCACTTAACAGTCTGTCGTGATATCTGACATCTCAGCTGAGCACAGCTGCTGCACCTTTTGCTCTTCTTTATTTTTGCTGCACAGTTGGGTGGGTTGGCTGGTCATGGTGCCACAAATACGTTTAAATATAACTAAGGTGGAGCAGAGGACTAAATTGTTATGTTTCCATCCAACTATTTTTATGTGAATTTTGACATAGAATTTAACATGTTTGATGGAAAGAGAAAATGTTGAATACATTTTTCAAAATGCGCACAACGTTTGTAAACTGGCTTGAGGTGAATACATTTTGTTGAATAAAATGAAATTAATTTGAACTCTGATAGAAACCCATTTGCTGAATTAAAAAGGTATGTCATGGACATCATTCCTATGCTGATGACACCCTCCTGTCCTTCCCACCAGAAGACTGTACATGCTCTGCATGAATATCAGTATGCCTCACAAATGGATGGATTAGCATGGATGAAGGAAAGGCACCTTCACCTCAAATTATCAAAGACTGAGCTCCTTGTCATTCCAGTCAATCCCTCCATACAACCACCAATCAGTATCCAGCTTGACTCCACACAATTCAATCCCACAAAGTCTGCCTGGAACTTGGGTGTCATAATTGATAACCAACTAACATTCAAAGAACATGTTGCTTCAGCCTCTCCGTCATTTAGATTTGCCCCGTACAACATCAGGAAAATCAGACCCTATCTGTCTGAGTGTGCAGCACAGCTCCTGGTACAGGCTCTTGTCATCTCACGCCTTGACTACTGCAACGCCTTATTGGCAGGTCTACCAGCATGTGCTTTCAAACCGTTACGAATGATCCAGAGTGCGGCAGCTCGTCTGGTCTTCAGCCACCACAAAACAGCACACGTCACTGCAATGTTCATATTCCTCCATTGGCTCCCAGTCGCTGCCCACATCAAGTTCAAGTCCTCGATGCTCGCCTACAAAGCATTGTCCAATATGGCACCCACTTATCTGAACTCCCTCATTCAGGTTTATGCTCCCTGAAGCTCACTCCTCTCAAGTCCCTCTCAGTCTGTAAAAAATGGCTGAAGAACCAGCTCTTTCGCGAAC